>JAPKLX010000083.1:1060328-1105786 GCA_026898415.1 Leonotis leonurus
AGGGAGTAACATTTTACTTTTTTAGTCTCCATGCCCGATGTCTTGTGGACGCTTTTAGTGGAAGTCGGTGGCTCTACCAAGTTCCCTTATCTGAGATCCTTTGGGAAGATGATCATGTTGGCCCTTGTTAATTGAAGATTTGTCTATCCCGCACCATTATGTAATAGTGAGACAGTTTATGAGACTAGTCACACACACAATAACAAATAAGCGAACACAAGGAATTGGTAACCCAGTTCGATGCTCAACACCTACGTCTGGGGGGCCACGCCCGAGAGATCAATTCACTAATCAAGAACCTCGAGTTACAAAAGACTTTTTACTCTCTAAGGACTCTCCCATGCCTTATGAAACCTCTTCACACTCCAACGCTATTCTCCTAATAATTGAAGCTAGCATCTCACTAGACTAACCAACCATACTACCTGCAAGTCCCTAGGATTACCCCTTTTGAGTTTATAATTCACTCAATTACAATTTCACTCAACCCAACTCTCAACCTCACGTCGATCGCCGGGGAAATCATCTACACGCACAGGGAATGCGTATAGGCGTTCACCAATAACTCTCACAATGAAAATCACTATCACTCAATGTGATGTATATAATCTTCGCTCGTGTGTATGTGCAGCGGAAACAAACACATGAACTAGTAGCTCAGATAATTACACAGTAAGCCTACTACTGGCCAGAACTCTCATGTATGGTGTATATGTATATATGCTCGAGAGGTTTAAGTGTAGTAGTCGTCCATCGCCTGTATATATAAGGTGTAGACGAAAAACCCTTATGGCAGCAACTTCATTCCAAGGTAATTTGGATCTTGCATATCTTGATTTCCAAATATATCTTCTTGGAGTATCATGAATAAATCTTCTTGGATCTTCATGGAAGGTAATGAATCATCTTATATCGTCAGCAAACGTCTTCCCCGAATTTCCAAACGACCATGATAATGAATAAGGAAAATTACCATGTATAAAAGATTCGTCAGTTGGGAGGAACTGTTTCTCTTTCTTGAAACAGCTCTTGGAACATGTTGCACGAATTGTAGTTCCAAGATACCAAAAACGTCTAAAATAAATTTGCCAACACATGCACGACTGTGCACTCACATTAACAACTTGGTGTACTATCTCCCTTCAATCCTTTGAGCGAAATGGGGCAAAAGAAAATGAAGGAAAATCCATAGGCTAACCCCATAATCTCCACCCCGTAGAAACTACGGGATCACCCCAAAGGTGCCTTCGACATTCAGGGATTACAGACCGACCATAGAATCCTATTTAATAAGTAGATCGCATTAGTTATTTATTCTCATATTGGGTAGTAAGGGTCCGAGAAAAGAGAATTTCTAGGAGCGGATAAGTTTAGGTTGATTTAACCCTTTAAAACTAAAAGTGGTCATGATGAATTGAGGTAAAGTTTGTGTTGCAGGGGTTCTTATGATCGTCAGTGTTTAGCATTCAAAAACACTGAGTATAGTTTAGTTTAAATTGGGGTATGATTGTAACTTTTCATATGTTATTGTGTTTAAATTTAAGTATTTTAATTATATTTTATGCATGTAGGGACATTTTATTAAGCTTCTTGCTAGCTGGAGGTTTTCGAAATTAATGTTAATCCAAACACTTTGGAAGTGAGTGACTATAATCAAGATTAGGAAATATGGACCATGTTTAATTTTTGTCGACCGGTGTATTACATTTAATTAAAATGTAATTTTGTCTTTATTCGTTGAAGTAATATTGAAACATTAATTAATAAAGAGTCAAAACACACTATGCAACTACCGCAAAAAGATGGGATAAATCGAAGACTAGTCAACGTGGTTGGAATTAAGTCCTAGTTTAATGTGAACGCTTGCTGGAAATTTTGAAATGAATATAAACAAATAAATTATTATGACTTTCCTATTTAGATAAGACATAACTACCACAGTCTCTTATAGCATAAATCTTTTAGAAGGTCATATATTCTAATTCTATCAAAGTCAGTAACTTGACTTTAGAATTTCTATGAGATGATCATTAGAAAAAATAAAAAATAAGTACATTTTTAGATAGTGAGAGCAGTATCAAATCAATTTAAACTCTTTTGGAATGTGCAATATCATATCTGCATATTTTCGAAATTCTCATTTCGGTATGTACTGGTTTATTCATATCTGCAGTATATTTGAAGCCTTAAAAAAAAAGAACATCTTAGTCCCTTCTAAAGCCCGCTGCAATTTCCATGTTCACACAATTCTTCCAATAAAAATATTAGTGTAGTTAGAGAAACACAGTAAAATAAAAAATAAAAAACTATTATTTCTACTAAAGCTCAAAGAATGATATTAAAACTTGTTGCCTTTTCTGTTTGTATTCTTATTTGCTTTCAAATGTCATTACATTGGTTGTTCTTGAGTTTGGACAATATTCTATAAAATAAATTTCCTTAAATCATGTTATGAAAATCGATAATTATTTGTAAGGACATGATAGCATGATCAGTGCATAAATCTAAAACCCTAGATACATAATCTCTACAATTATCCGAAGCGTTATAATACCCTAGACGGAAGCACTAAGCTTAAGTCGCAATTGTTTGATTTGATAAAGGGATTGGAGATCTTGGAGCATGATGGAATGACCTTCCAGAAGTTCAAAGTTCTCTGTTTCTGGAATGTCTTTTCTGATGGGGGAGAAAGGAACGCGCGGAGAATCATCGACTTTTGAGGACCAACCATTAAAAATAATAACTCTTTTATATTTATTGTTTAGCCCCTCAACAAACAATAAATATTACTTTATGCATATATCATTGTTACAATAGCAATATACATTTAATATATATGTGCTCGCATTAGATCATTGAATTTAATCTAACATTATTACCCATTTAAATTATGGAGCCGAATACTTTATAACGGTGAAAAACCTCTAAATTGTGTGTTGTCGCTGTGCTATTAGCAAAATTTCATCTCTTTACTTTATATTCGAGGTAATGAAATTTGGTTTAGTTATTAGATACATTCACTTTGATCTTGGACGAGGACAAAATCAACGGGTATTAATTTAACATAGAAAATAATTATCAAACTGCTTTGATATTATTATAAACTTTACTGTGAACTTCTCTTTCGTTCTCCATATCTGTTTTTCAATCACACGTCAAAATGTAAAGTCTAGTGGATATAAAAAAAATTATTTCAAAACCTATAAAGCCAAAATAAAATATTTATTATTCAATAGATTGAGAGGCTATGACGAGAGAAAAAAGAGAAATTACACTTATAATTTTGCTTAAAGTAAGATGGATACCTTTCGAGTGTATATATATTGGGCTGTTACAAGAAAAGACAAAACGATGTGGGCTCAAAGTAAATTATCTATGGCAAAAAATAAATTGAGCTCTATTTTAGAGAATTAAATCATGTCCCCAAAAGTTCACATAAAAAATACTATTGCTAGTTTGCTACTATCAGACTTGATTAAATCCAGTATATAAATCTCTCAAAACCAACAATTCTCTATATTTATTTGTTTTTGGAGAAGTCCAATTATTATCTATAAAATAGTACTAGTACATAAAAATTGTGATTTTCAGTTGAAGTAAGTTCACAGGATTCTATAAAATAGTTACAAAATTAATGAGTTTTTTTTCTTTTCTAAAAATAAAATATAGGAGCTAATTATCGTGAAATGAACAATATTTTCTATTTTTCAACTTTTATTACATAATTTTTCAATTTGCTTATAAAATATACAATCTTTCATAATTGATCCGGAGTAATAAGTGCCTTACTGCTTTTATGGGGTCATTTGATTTAGATATCTTCATTTATATCCATAATCACTTATTTCTTATCAGTTTTAGAAGAATTTAACCACATGTTATGCCATTATTAATATATTAAATGAGGTATTATATAATCGGCCAATTTTGAAATAATTAAGGACAAAATAAATGGTGGAATGCTTAAGAAGCGATAAGAAATAAGGAATTTTGGGTATATGATAAATAATATGATTTTCTTATATAGCTAATAAATAAATCATTCAAATCAACAAATTGATAATGGACAATTGAATATAATATCACATATGTTGTCGCAATTGTCTATATTTTTGTTGAGTTTTTCATCATACAGGTTTGAATGAGGCAAGATCCATTGAAATTGGATCTGTGATATTGACAATAGAAAATGTACAATCATAACCTCAATTATTGTTGGTCCCGAAACGAGTGAACTGAGTGTATGGGGGGGAATACATCAGTCAGATTTTTCAAGTTAAAACTTTTGTGCTCCTGAACTGAAGGGAGGTACTTCAGTGAGAGAGATGACTTAGAGATAGGAATCCTTCAGTCTACACTGAGTGTTTGACTGATGGACTAATATCTTAAGTGTGCGGAATGTGGTGGCTTTAAATCTTACTCGTTTTCTTCAGAAAACTTAATGCAGTATTTCTCTTTTCACTTAGTCAGTATTCAATTCTGAAATTAAATGAGATAGAGAGACAGGGATTTGGTTTGCGTGGTTCGGAGATAAAAACTCCTACGTCCACGAGTACTCGATGTTAGTCGAGGATTTCCAACTTAATGGAGATGAAATAGTTCTTACAGTGATCAACCACAGTGGGTTAGATATACAGAGTATTCTGATCACTTCTAGCTTCGAAATTAATCTAATGCTAAACTATTCTTCGGTTACAGTATAATCGCTAAGAACACTAAAGAATGAAATCTTAGAGCTTGGTGTGTTCTGACTGAAAGCTTGAGAGCTTGAATGCAGAAATAGCGATAGCGAGTTGAGAGTATTGGGTAATCTGTGTCATGAAGTGTTTGAAGCATCGGGGTATTTATAGCTCTCTCATAGAATTTGACCGTTGAGAGATAGAGCTTCATTTGAATTCTTCCCGTTGGGGTCTTCGTCCTTTTTGCCATTTTAGGTGTCTGCAGAAAGATCTTGTTTACCTAACCGAGATTATTGCTATAAGTGGAAAGCCCTACTGACTAGGCTGTCACTCAGTGGGGAACTTCAGTATAGAGTTTCAGTGCAGACTTTAGTGGAGATCTTCAGTATGGACTTCAGTATAATACTTCAAATCTGGACTTCAGTAGAGATCTTCAGTTTAGAACTTCAGAATGGATCTTCAGTACTGGACTTCAGTTTGGCAAGGACATAGCTTCTAACTTCAACTTTAAAACTTCAGGACAGACTTCAGTGGAGAAGGTCCTTCAGTTTTGGGATAGCTTGAATCTTCAGTGGAGATGTCCTTCAGTGTACCTGAAAAATTAGAACTCCCTAACATATGAGTTCTTAGACAAAACACTAAGATTTAGTACTGGTCTTATAACATCTTTTCAGGGGAGGTATTGGAATCTGAATCAAAACACTTAATAAATATTTCCCAACAATTTCTCCCTTTTTGATGATGCCAATACCTAACCTGAAAACATCTATCTAAGTTAAGAATTCCCCCTAAACTGGAGAACACTTAAACTATAAGAAAAGATGGGTTAGTTAATCAGATAGGTAAATCAAACCAAAAAATATAATCAGAGCCTGGACAACTAGGGATTGTCATCAGGTTGAGATCAAGGATAGACAAAATATTATATTGCATTTCATTCATTTAAAGAGTTTCAGTACAGAGGTATTCAGTACAGAATGAAATACATAAGTTCAGAACAAAAGGCACGGTAACTGAAAGTTCGTCCTTGTCATTTAAGGGTTCACTCCTTGTCATCATCTGTCAGTTCGATATCTGGGGGGTCCTCTCTTTTTTCATCTTCTTTTTCTGCTATTTCAGTTTCTGGCATAGGGTTTTCAGGTTCTTTCTCTTCCCCTTTATTGGCATTAGCAGAGCCTTCAGGAATTGGTTGGTCATCGATCCAGGGGATAGGTTTGACACCAGGAAACTGATAGTCAATGCCGTGTTCAGTAACTATGTTATTGCAAAATTGTTCCAGATGGCTAATGCGAGCACGGTTGTTGGATATAACATGATCAGCTGCTGAATTCTTGGATAATCTTTTTCGTACAGTGGCGCAAGCCTTCATTGCAGAGGAACTGGCAGCATCCGCAATAGACTTGGCACGCTCAGCCAGGACAAAGGCAGAATCAACACGCTTTTTGGCTGACCTCAGTCGTGAACGCTGGCGAGCAATTGATTTGCCATGATCAGTGGTGAGAGTAGATAGTTCTTTGTGGGCATTGGCAAAATCAGATTTGAGAGAAGAAATGTTGGCACGGTTGTGGTTGGAGGAGATGATGAGCTTTTTGATCTTTGATGAGTCAGGTGTGCGAGCAGCAATCTCTTTTTGTACAGAATCAGTCAGGATAGGCAGTTGCGACTTCAGTGCAGCCTGAATCTGATTTGGAATGTCAGCAGTGAGTGTAGAGATTTCTTTCTTCAGATTGGAGTTTTCTTCAGTAAGCGCGGTGATTGTGTTTTGAAATTTGAGCGCCTGAGCTTTCAGTTTGTCAGAGTAAGTGGCCTGGAGGGCGTTGACTATGGCAGTTTTCTGATTGGTCATGCGTGAACTCTCAGCCTCAAAAAGCTTCTTGAGTTCAGAGGCAACAAAATTGCGGTGTGCTCCAACAAAAATATCATCTGAGGTAGGAGCCTCAGGAATAGAAGTGTCAGCAGAAGAAGGCACAAGGGCCATGGACTGAGTGGGAGCAGAAGAGGAAGGACCAGCAGAAGTTGTCCTTCGAGCGTAGGCACGTCCGGCTGAATATTCAGCGTGTGCAAGTTGAGCCTCGATAAGTGCCTCAGCATTGAGAAATACATCATTGGCGTCAGAAAATTGAAAACTGGCCTGGAGGTCAGCTTCTTCAAGCAAAAACGAACTCATGCCATCAAGTTGGATCTTGTAATCCAGGGCCTGAGAGTCCAAAAAGCGTATGGTCCTCCATGACCATAGACGTTGGCAAGCTTGGGCTAGGTGGGAATGGTTGTAAAGTTCAGGAAATGTGGCAGTGAGGTGCTGGATGGACTGCAACTCAATGTTATTTAGATAAGATTGAGCAGGAGTTGCAGTGGGTTCAGAGGTGGAGGCTTGGTTGTGTGTTTCATGACAGGGAGGTTCAGTGTCAGTGGGTGTTTGAGTTGGGGGTGAAGTGGGTTGTGAGGGTTCAGTTGGAGGTGAGGAAGGTTTAGTTTGGACAGGTGGGGGTTCAGGGTGAGTTGGGTTAGGGTCAGTGTGGGGTGGTGAGGGGGTGTTGGTTCAGGTGAGGAGTAAACTGTAGTAGGTGAGGGAGACTGGGTCTGGGGTTCAGGGTGGGTGATGTGAGGTGGTGAATGTTGGGAACCCCACAATATATTCTAAGTTTTGATGATGTTCAATCATACACACACTTGGCATTCTTCATGTTCTGTATGATTTCTGTTGATTGTTATTGACCAGATAGTTGAAATCAGTTCAACCAGAAAGATGGAATATGTCTCAGACAGAAAGCTAAAGCAAGACAATCTTTAAAAGAAAGTTGAACCAGCAAGTTAAACTCTATCAGAAAGTGAAACCAGCAAGTCTCAAAGCTGGAGCAAGACAAACAGAAAATTGAAACTAGCAAAACATCACAGACAGAAGGCTAAACCAGAGAATCTCAAACCAGCAAGTCACAGACAGAAGGCTAAACCAGAGAATCTCAAAACCAGCAAGTCTCAAAGAAAGAATGCTAAACCAGAGAGTCTCAAACAGAAAATGAAGCTAGTCAACTTTAACAGAAAGTTGAACCAGAAAAGCTTCAGCAAGAAAGATGGAAGATGCTTCAACCAGAAAATGGTTAACGTATGCTCTACCAGAAAGTACCTCAACCAGAAAATGTCTAAGACAATATTCAACCAGAAAGTCACTAGACAAGAGAGGACACAACCAGAAGGTTAGAAGCAAACCAGAAAGAGCAGAACCAAACCTGTCGATAAAGCATTAAAGACTTTCCATTGAAGATTTGGAAATTGAATCACTGATTGACATGGAGAAGGAAAGCAATCACAGATGATCTGCTTACCAATCATAGAAGATTCAATCAACAACTCTACAAGGAAAGAAGAGATATAATTGATTGACAATCCACAAATCAAATCACGTCAATCAACAAACGGCTAGAATTTCAAATTCAGAGCCTATATATGTTTGAAGTTTCAAAGTCTGAAGTGATACGCAAGCGATATACTGCAGAAATATTCTCAAGCATTCTATCTCCAAATCAGACATAAGCTTCAAACCGTTCGTGATCGCAATCACACCTCGATTCAAGTCTGTCTTATCGAGAGAAGAAGGAAATCTTTACTAGCTAGTAGTTTTCTAGTGGATTAACGTGAAGAAATCCTGTTTTACAGTAGTTTTCTGTAAGTTGTAAAGGGACACGACCCTTATTCGTGCATAAGTTTCAATAAGGTTTGTAATTGGAACTTGTGGCTCGTTCTCAGCGAGTATAAATAAGAAGAGTATCCTAGTAGTGGATATCTAATCCAGTTTGGATTAGACCGTGGACGTAGGGGGTTTCCCGAACCACGTAAAAATAACTGTGCCATTTAAATTCTGCATTTTATATTCAGTTGTTTTTAGTCTCTATCTATCATACTCATTCAAATCTGCATTCTTAATCTATCTTCTAAATACTCGATTAAGTTTTCAAAAGATTTTCTTAACAAGAGCACCGACTAAGTCCACCATTATTCCGCTCACAATACATTGCTGGAAATTTAGTTCACACTTACTTTCTGCCTTGTATATCTCACGTGAGAGATCTTACTTGGATAGAACTTAACTGATTAGAAAATCATATTGTTCTATCATCTAGAGCAATCTGTAATTCAGAAAGCTCACATCTCTCTGATTGAAATAGTCAAGTAAACTGAAAAGTTTGCATTTGGTGTATTCCCCCCCCATACACCAAACCTTGCTCTTTCGGGACCAACAGTGAATGTGACAGGGGTTCTTGAGTAGGGAAAGATTGATGTATTTCAGTGAAGGTGGGAGTGGGTATAAGGGTTGGTGGTGGTAGAATGGTTTCAGTTTCAGTGTAGGTTTCAGTTAAGTGGGGTTGGTCAGTGTGAGGTGGAGAAGGTTTAGTGGGGGGTGATGGTGGTAAGTTGTCAGGAACAGTTTCAGTTATGGGTGGATTTGGAGAAGAGGGTGGAGATGAGATAAGTATGGGTTCAGGTTGGGATGAGGGAGGTTCAGAAGAAAGAGTAGGAGGAGATGGAGATTTGGGAGATGGAGGCAAACCTGAAGATTTGAGTACTTGGGAGAGGGTAAGGGTGTCGTCAGGTGATGGCTGTCTTTGAAGATCAGCAGTCAGAACAAGGGAGCGATGAGGTCGCTTGACCAGTTGGAACTGTGGTGCCTCGTCCTCTGAAGGTGGGGAGGGAGGAGGAGAGTCTTCATCCACTAAAGCCATGATTGGCTTTTTCTGCTTCAGGGGGCGACGGGGAGGGTTCCTCTTCCTCTTAGTCTTGATTGGACTGGCCTTGGGAGGAGATGGGGAAGCAGCTTCATCATATTCCTCGATGGCTCGAATGAGGTCCACATCAGGAGATGGAATGCCAGTCTCCATCTGAAGAGCCTTGACTTTCCCGTGCATGGAAGTGAGAACTTCCAGATTTGTACTGAACAGAAGCTTCTGTTCAAATGGAGTGCTCCCTGGAAATAACTTTTCAGCATTTTTGAAACACATCTCAATCAGTACTGAGACCTTGGTAGCAAGGTTCAGTGTCTCGGTTCCTACTATTGTGATTCCATCATCGACTTCCTTCAGTTTGTTAGCTTCTGCCAGTAAAAGATCCTCCATGACGGCGACCCAGTTGGATCCATCATTTTCATAAATGCTGCGCATCAAACTCAGTTTCTGCCAGCTTACTTGTTCGTACGAGGACTTCTTTCCCAAAATGCACATCTGAACTACGTCGAGTAGAAGACGAAGTTCAGGGCGAAGAAGTCCCTTGTTATTGTTCGCTGTACTGAAGGGTTTGGGCTGACCCTCAGCTTGAATCTCATCAAAGAAGGCTTGAATATCTGCCTTATATTTCAGGAACTGGTTGGGGTTCTTCTTCCCAGTGTTGGTCAGTTTGAAAACTGACTGAAGCATCTCAGTAACGTTGATGGGGACTGGCTTCTTTTCAATAATGCCAGTCTCCTTGTTCTTCACACGAACCTGAAGGGCGGACATGAGGTGCTCACCTTCATAGCCAAGAGAGATGTAAAAGAGCACCACCTCTTCAGAATAAATATTCGTCGGGCGAAGAGTGGTAAGAGTTTCCAAATTGGCTGTCTTAATCAGTTCAAAAACTGACTTAGCCTGATCCACATCCGTTTGAGAATAAATGGCTGTGGGTTCGGAGAAGATCCTCTTGCTGAGTTGAGATAGAGATAGTGCAGGAGGGAGTGGTTTCTTGCCCATGTTAGTAATCTGAAAATAAAACCAGGCAGAGTCAGAATATTTTCAGTGTGCAGTCATAATGTATCAATGCATTTAAGCAAAATAAAGCACATACATTGAGAGAATGAAAAGAGCACACAAAGAGTATCAGCAAGTAGAGAAACCACACAGATTCAATAAGCAGGATAGTTTTAGCGAAAGGCTTTGAGAATAGGCTAAGGCAAAAGTGATAACCGTCGAAGAAGATGAGTTATATATGAGGAGATCAACGGCTGGATTTAATTGCAGTTAACTGAAATCAACGGTTAGGGAAAAACCACATAGGATAGAGTGAATATGAGCGGGAAAGTGCAGCGCGTGGAATTAACGCGCGACGTTTGATTAGCTTAAAGTCAAATTAAAAAAAATGGCACTCAAGTACAATCACTTTACATTGTTCAATTCTGATACGCATTTAATGCATTTGATAGCGTATCAATTAAGTTTGCGAAAATCGAGGTACGCTAAAATATAATTACTATAATGACATACGTTCAGAATTAAACAAAGAAACACTTAGAGCAATAAATGCAAGAAATAAATACAAGTGTTAAACTTCAGTTGTGATACTATCAACTGATTGACTCCCTTTCAGTGGTGATGTCAGATTCTGAAGTGCATCAGTTTGAGCTTCAGATTTTGTTGTGCCACGTGTATATTTTCAGTGTTGACTTCTGCATGCTTCAGTTTCAGTTTTAGGAATTTCAGTTTAGACTTGAAACTTCACAACTTTGTCCTTTGCTTGGCGTGGAATCTGAAAATCTTCAGTTGATGTAGCATTTTGGATTCTGCCTTCGTAAAACTTTCAGATTCTGAAGTTTGTACTTCAGATTTTGAACATATCTTTTATGTTTGTCCTGAGATCTTTCAGTTGAAGTAGTAACTTGGACTTGGCCTTTGTAAAACTTCAATTTTGACCTTTGTGTACTTCAGTGGCCTGAAAGGTTAGTTTAAACATGTATTTTGCAATGTGTGATGATTTGATATCTGAGATAACTATGTAGAGTTATCCAGAGTGTAATCAGCACATTGTTTTGAGTCTTATTATGATCATGACTTCAGTATACTAAGGATACTCAGTCAGTGAGTCTTTAAGACATCAGTTGAATAGGGTTTGGAATTGTACCTTCAGTGAACACATTCAGGAGAGGTCTGGATTCAGTAAGCCAAGTCTTCCACTTAGCATTTTGAATCTAGCTTCTTCCAGTGGCTTGGTGAGGATGTCTGCTCGTTGGATGTCAGTATGGATCTTCTCAATGGTAACATCCTTCTTTTCAACGTGATCTCTTATGAAGTGATGCCTGATGTCCACGTGCTTGCATCTTGTATGAAGAACTGGGTTCTGAGTGATAGCAATGGCACTTGAACTGTCGCAGTAGATTGCAACCTGAGTGGTAGGCACTTCATAATCTCTGAGTTGTTGCTTTAACCAGAGAATCTGAGAGCAGCAGCTTCCAGCAGCCATGTATTCAGCTTCAGTGGTTGATGTAGCAACTGAAGTCTGCTTCTTGGAGAACCAACTAATAAGCTTGTTTCCCAAGAACTGACAGGTACCTGAAGTGGATTTCCTATCCAACTTGCAACCTGCAAAATCAACATCAGAATAACTAGTTAGTTCTAAGTTATCATCTGAAGGATACCATAAACCAAGATTGGGTGTGACCTTCAGGTAGCGCAAAATCTTCTTCGCAGCTTCCATGTGTGATTCCTTTGGATTTTCTTGATAGCGTGCGCACACTCCAATTGCAAATGTGATGTCTAGCCTGCTGGCAGTGAGATATAGAAGAGATCCAATGATTCCTCTATACTCAGTTTGGTTGACTGGCTTTCCTTCAGGATCTGGTTCTATTTTGCCATTGGTGTTCATTGGAATCTTGGTTTCCTTGCTGTTCTGAACACCAAACTTGTTGATCAGTTCCTTTGTGTATTTGGCTTGGTTGATGAAGATGCCTTCAGGGGATTGCTTGATCTGGAATCCTAGGAAGAATCCCATCTCTCCCATCATTGACATTTGATACTGAGTCTTCATCAACTTGGCAAATTTGTCACAAAGCTTCTGAGACTTCGAACCAAATATAATATCATCAACATAAATCTGAACGATTAATGTCTCCTTTATACTTGATTGTGAATAGAGTTTTATCCACTGATCCTCGCTTGAAACCTGATTCAATAAGAAAAACAGACAAAGTGTCATACCAAGCTCTAGGAGCTTGTTTCAGCCCATAAAGAGCCTTGTGTAGTTTATACACTTTGTTGTAGTCAATTTCAAATCCTGGTGGTTGCTCCACGTAGACTTCTTCCTTCAGGACGCCGTTCAGGAATACACTCTTCACGTCCATTTGGTAAACTTTGAACTTCATGTGAGCTGCATAGGCGAGGAAGAGTCTGATAGCTTCCAGTCTGGCTACTGGTGCGAAGGTTTCATCAAAGTCAATGCCCTCTTCTTGGCAGTAACCTTTGGCAACCAGTCTAGCCTTGTTGCGAACAACTTCTCTTAGCTCGTCCTTCTTGTTCTTGAAGACCCATTTCACACCAATGACACCTTGATGCCTAGGACGATCCACAAGTTCCCAAACTTGGTTCCTGGTGAATTCATTCAGTTCCTCTTGCATCGCGGAGACCCAATTCATAACCTGAAGGGCTTCCTGAGCGTCTTTGGGTTCAATGTTGGAGAGATAGAAGCTGTGTAGGAAGTTTTCATATGAAAACAATGCAATATCAGCTTTTATCAAAAGTTGTTCTTCAGTGGTGGAGTCAGTAGGAGCTTCAACTGTGGCTAATGGCTAGACCATTTCTGCCTGAATCTGATTTCTGGTCTGAACTCCTCTTTGTAGACTTCCAATCACTGAGTCAGTAGGGTGATCTTCAATCCATCTTCTTCTTCTACGCATGTCCTCTTCAGTGATGATCATTAGGTCCATCCTTTGACTAGGAGGAGGTGTTGTTACTGAATGACTTCTTTGAAATGGATTGAATTCTTCTTCAGTCTGAGGGATTATGCTTGTTCCCCCTTGATTGTTGGCTCTTACATATTCAGTTTGTTGGATTTCCTGCAAAATAGCTTTATCTGAACTGGCCAATATGTTGTTAGTAGTAACAGTTATAGGAATATTGACTAAGTTTGGACTGTTACTCCCTGAAGTTGGTGATGGAATCTCAGTGGTGAGATTTTCAGTTTGTGTTAGTACTTCAGGTAGAATCTGAACGTCACTGAGATCTTCAGATTGGATGTCTTCTCCTCTAAGTGGAATCTCAGTGGTGAGATTTTCAGTTTCAGTAGGAGAAGAGTTGTCAATTTCAGGTGCTTGAGTCCTTCCTTCAGATTCTGAAGTTCTGACTTCAGTTGACTCCATTTCTTGATCCAATCTGACATTTGTGTCTTTAGTGGGAGCATTCTCTTCATCATCATCCTCTAAGCTCCAGATGAGAATCTCCTTTGGATGTTGAACTGAAGGAGTTAGGTTCAGATTCTGAAGTCTTTCAGTAATGACTTCAACTTGATTCATCCTGTACTCAAAAATAGATTCATCAAAAATAACATGAGGTGTCATTTCCACTACAAGGCTATGTTTATTAAAAACTCTATAGGCAGCACTCTCCTCTGAGTAACCAAGGAAAAATCCTGGATCTGCTTTGTCATCAAAAGTTTTTAATTGGGTTTTGCTATTGTTGTGAATATAACACTTACAACCAAAAGCACGAAAATATTTAATAGTTGGCTTCCTGTTATTCCATAACTCATATGGAGTTTTGCCTTGACGTTTGGTGAGGAGTGATCGATTCTGAGTGTGGCAAGCTGTATTGATGGCTTCAGCCCAGAATTTCTTTGGAATTCCTGAACTGTGTAGCATCGTTCTTGCAGCTTCCTTCAGTGATCTGTTCCTTCTTTCTGCAACGCCATTTTGTTGTGGAGTTCTTGCAGCTGAAGTTTGATGTTCTATCCCCATTTGCGCACAAAAATCTGAAATCTTGGCATTGAGGAATTCAGTTCCTCGATCAGTGCGTATGGTGATGATATTTGTTGACTTCTGATTCTTCAGCCTTGTTAGCAGTTCAGGTATGCGCTCCATTGTCTCATTTTTCTTCCTTAGAAACACTGTCCAAGTAAAACGAGAGAAATCATCAGTAATCACTAGATAATATTTCCTACCATTTACACTGAGTGGAGTCACAGGTCCAAATAGGTCCATGTGTAAGAGTTGAAGAATATTCTCAGTAGATGGAGTTTCTTTGGTCTTGAATGAAGCTTTGATCTGCTTTCCAGTTTGGCATGATCCACAAACATGGTCTTTGTCGAAAACTAGGTTAGGCATCCCTCGAACTAGGCTGTGTCTTGCAAGTCTATTGATGACTTTGAAGTTCAGGTGACTTAGCCTATTGTGCCATAACCAGCTTTGTTCTGAAGTGCTCTTGGAGACCAGGCATGTTTCAGGGGAAGAGGCTTTCCAGTCTGCAGCATAAATATTTCCCACCCTGAAGCCTTTCATTACAGTGGTCTCATCAGTTAGCTTGTTGATCATGCACTCTTCAGAACTAAAAACAACATTAAAACCTTTATCACACAACTGACTTACTGAAAGTAAGTTGTGCTTCAGGCCAGAGACATAGGAAACATCAGTTATTGAAACATTCCCTATATTGAGAGTACCATACCCTTTAGTGAAACCTTTTGAGTTATCACCAAAGGTTACCTGAGGACCATCCTTTTCGATGTAGTTGGAGAGGGCTTCTTTTTGAAAAGTCATGTGCCTTGAGCATACACTGTCTATGATCCAGCTGGAATGCTCCTTTTGTGCACCTCTCCTTGGTCCTGCAATTACTGAGTCTCAGGATCCAGCTTTGAACTAGATCCAGTTTCAGTATGCATGCAATGCTTTGGCACCCAATGTTGCCTTATGATTTTTGATGCAGATGCAATCTTGGATTTTGACTTCTGAGAGTCAGAGTTGACTTCCTTTGTCTTTTGAACATATCTCTTGCTTACTTCAGGCTTGGTCTTAGCCTTAAAGTTAGCTTTAGTATGTTGGTGTTTAGTCCATCGTTGTTTAGTGTACCCTGAACGCCTTGGTTCAAAGTAATGTGTTGGAGAAGCATGAAAGCCATGTGACTTTCTGGAGAAGTTAGAATAATATGAACTAGGGGATAAATTCCTACGTTGATATCTGTGAGCATTGTTAGAATATGATTCCCAACGTTGTGTTCTATGATTTCTTGTGTCATAGCTTCTGGGGGTTGAATCATGTGGAGAGCAAGTGCAATGAGAGCACTTAGTCTCGTAATAGTGTGGTTCAGGAGACTGAACTTGTCTCTTAGGTTTACGCCTTTCAGTGGCATGTTGATTGATATAGTTCCTTTGTGCCTTTGGCTTTTCAGTGACCTTAGGCTTGTCAGTTGCCTTAGGTCTCCTGAAAGCCTTCTTGTCAGTATGTATGTTGTTTTGAGGAACATTGTGCTTCCTGAAAACCTGCTTTGGTTTTTCAGTAGCAGCACAGTTTTCAGTAGACACAGATTTTTCAGTTGCAAATTCTTTCTTTGCCTTTGTCTTTTCAAATGTACCCTTAGCCTTCAGTTTAGGCTTTGTTTCAATCAGTGGCCTCTTCCCTTGGGATTTAGAAGCCTTCTTAGTTTCAGTAGCAACCATACCTTCAGTGGAAGCCTTGTCAGTGGCTTTCACGAAAGATATGATTGGAAATGTGGGCTTTGGTACCTCTAGAAATGGTACTTTTGCCTTGTCCTGATTAAAACCAAGACCTTTGCCTCGTGGATGTTGAGACTCACTCAACAAGTGATTTGTATATCCAGACTTGGTCCATGTTTCAACCTTTGTCTTATAATACTCAATTCTTTCAGTAAGCAATGTATTTCGTTCAGTGAGTTCTCTAATTTGAGAATCCTTGAACAATATCTCATTGTCCTTTGTTTCAATGTCCTTTTTGAGATGAGACATCTCATGTATTTCAGTATCAGATAGGCTTGGTAAGCCTGCAGTTTGCACAACATCCAACTTGGATGTAAGATCTTCATTTTCTTTCTTGATCATAAGAAAGATGGTTTGTAGATTTCGAAAATCCTCAGATAAGGATTCATATTCCTCCATTGAGACAGTTGCCTCATCATCCAAGTTTACATCATCCTCCACTGAAGTGTTTTCAGTTTTGGATAATATTTCAGTTGGTGTACTTTCAGATAGAATCTGAATTTCTTGTTTGGATGCAATGGATGGAGTTGATGGAATGAGAGTATATGATGTAGAATTTTTTATTTTAGGATCTACATATCCTTCAGGCATGACATGTGCGTAAATTACCTGAGGGACAAACTCTCCATTGCCCATCAAGCAGTAGACTTCAGTTGACTCCTCTTCTTCAGTAGCTAGGAGTCCTAAATCTTCATCGTCTGAAGAGTCTGAGAAATGTCTCTCATAGCTTGGCTTGGAGGGTGTGTTGATTTGATCTGGATCATCATCAACCATCATTGCTTTCCTTTCAGCATTTCTTTGATCCCTTCTCAACCTTAGTTCATCCCTTTCCTTCTTGCTTAGGTCGGGGCAGTCTGGCTTGAAGTGATCTGAAGCTCCACATTCATAGCAAACTCCTTTGCTATATTGTTGTCTTTCAGGCTTGGACTGAGTGGCAGTCGCGTCCTGATTTGATGTTGAGGTGGAAGTCTCATTTGCTGGTGTGCTTCTTCTAGCACGATTATCTCTGTGGAACTTTCTGAAGCGGCTGTTCTTCAGATCTGCACGTTCAAAACGTTTTGCCATTAAAACGTATTGTTCCATGAGTTCAGCTTTTGTCATACGTTCGAGGTCTAGAGCCTCTGGCTTTGACTCATTTGCTGGACTCTTGTCTGCCTTGAAGGCAACTATGTCCTGTGATGACGATGAGACTGGGATGGCTTCTCTTATTGGATTTGAGATGTCCAATATTCTTTGCCTCGTCTCATGGCTCTTCAGTATACTGAAGATGGCAGCTGTTGTGAGCGTATTGAAATATGTACGCCCAATGATTTGGATTTGATAGGGCAGCCATTCTTCACGTCGAAGACACCAAACAATCTTCATATTGATCTCCCTTTGAGTGTATTTGTCAGGCTTTAGTGCTCTGACTGATGTGAGTATTTGCATGAATCTGAGTTCCACCTCACTGATGGATTCTCCAGGTACCTGCAAAAATGCATCATATTTCTGACACTCAAGAGTCAGTTTGTTTTCCTTGATCTCTTCAGATCCTGCACACATTTGTTCGAGAGTTTCCCACATCTCTCTAGCAGTTTCACAATGTTGAATATGCACCAACATTGGCCTTTCTAGTGTTCCTGAGATGATGTGTTTTGCATAATCATCTAATCCACCGAGTTTCTTCTCATCGGCTGTGTACTCATTGAGTGGCTTCACTTCAGTGCCAGGTTCTCGTACGCCAGTTGTTTCCTGAGGAAACGTTTTCATAATTCTGATTGGGCCTGTGGTGATTACTTGCCACATCATGACGTGATGTGCCTTCAGGAAAGAAGACACCCTATATCTCCAGTAGTCATAATCTTCTACTGAGAACATAAGTAACCTGAGAGTATTCTCCATGGTAGATCTTAGAAACAGTGGTAATTAAACACACTGCTCTGATACCACTTGTTGGTCCCGAAACGAGTGAACTGAGTGTATGGGGGAGGGGGGGGGAATACACCAGTCAGATTTTTCAAGTTAAAACTTTTGTGCTCCTGAACTGAAGGGAGGTACTTCAGTGAGAGAGATGACTTAGAGATAGGAATCCTTCAGTCTACACTGAGTGTTTGACTGATTGACTAATATCTTAAGTGTGCGGAATGTGGTGGCTTTAAATCTTACTCGTTTGCTTCAGAAAACTTAATGCAGTATTTCTCTTTTCACTTAGTCAGTATTCAATTGATGTTATAAAGAATAAGCAATACTGAAATTAAATGAGACAGAGAGACAAGGATTTGGTTTGCGTGGTTCGGAGATAAAAACTCCTATGTCCACGAGTACTCGATGTTAGTCGAGGGTTTCCAACTTAATGGAGATGAAATAGTTCTTACAGTGATCAACCATAGTGGGTTAGATATACAGAGTATTCTGATCACTTCTAGCTTCGAAATTAATCTAATGCTAAACTATTCTTTGGTTACAGTATAATCGCTAAGAACACTAAATAATGAAATCTTAGAGCTTGGTGTGTTTTGACTGAAAGCTTGAGAGCTTGAATGCAGAAATAGCGATAGCGAGTTGAGAGTATTGGGTAACCGGTGTCATGAAGTGTTTGAAGCATCGGGGTATTTATAGCTCTCTCATAGAATTTGACCGTTGAGAGATAGAGCTTCATTTGAATTCTTCCCGTTGGGGTCTTCGTCCTTTTTGCCATTTTAGGTGTCTGTAGAAAGATCTTGTTTACCTAACCGAGATTATTGCTATAAGTGGAAAGCCCTACTGACTAGGCTGTCACTCAGTGGGGAACTTCAGTATAGAGTTTCAGTGCAGACTTTAGTGGAGATCTTCAGTATGGACTTCAGTATAATACTTTAGATCTGGACTTCAGTAGAGATCTTCAGTTTAGAACTTCAGAATGGATCTTCAGTATTGGACTTCAGTTTGGCAAGGACATAGCTTCTAACTTCAACTTTAAAACTTCAGGACAAACTTCAGTGGAGAAGGTCCTTCAGTTTTGGGATAGCTTGAATCTTCAGTGGAGATGTCCTTCAGTGTACATGAAAAATTAGAACTCCATAACATATGAGTTCTTAGACAAAACACTAAGATTCAGTACTGGTCTTATAACATCTTTTCAGGGGAGGTATTGGAATCTGAATCAAAACACTTAATAAATATTTTCCAACAATTATAATTATTCATAAACGTGAAAGTGATGTCCATTTTAAAGTTTGTGTTTGTTGTCTGGTATTGACCATGGATGATTGGTAGATCCAAAATATATGATAAGATATATATATCTCGTTAAAAAGATCTTGTTAGGAAAAATTAATTATACTCAATATTCAAGTTTAATTTATATAATATCATAGTTTACTCCGTTTAATGAGGATTGTCAACTAGTATCGTTGTCAATAGATGATTTGGGGTTGCTTACGCTACACGTGAAGAGCGTGTTAACATTTGTGTTATTATCCCACATTAATATTTTTATTAATGTGGATGTTTGTTTGATCCAAAATACATGGCTGGATATCATGTCTTCTTAAAATTGTCTTTTTATGAGTAATTGAGCTTAATATAGAAGTTTGATAGTGCAAATCAAGTGGTCGTTCATAGTGCTGCATGCATGGGACTCGTCGCATCCAATCATATCTTATTATTGGTCAAAGTGGATTCATTAAAACTGTTAATTTTTGACACGACATGATAATCCAATACGAATACATATAAAATTAATGGGTTAGTGTTAAGTCTTATTGGATTTGGGTCATTATGAGGTCGATTCGATAAGAATACGAAATTAACATGTCGGTTTTGGGCCGGGTTCAATTTACCTGATAACAATATTTATAATATATTAATAATTTATATTTAATTTTAAGGAAATGTAATTTTTTATAAATATTTTCCAAAATATTTGCATTTTCTTTAAATATAAAATAACTATATTTTATAAATTCAAAATTTATGCATTATTATTTTTAATATAATTTTATATTTTATATTTTATATCATTTTTTGTATAAATGTAGAATTTTATCATGTCGATAACGGGTCGTGTTATTATCGTGTCATGCTGTTGTTATCGTGTCATGTCAACATAAAAATTATCGGGTTCGTATCATGTTCGGGTTTGAGTTTAATAGGTTGGGATCGTGTTTGGATTTAATAGAACATTATTTCAATGACAAGAGTCAATATATATATTTCTCTAGTGAAAAGAAAAACAGCATAACAGTTTGTGATTTATTTGATAGTTTTTCCAAAGTAATAGATACTGTATTTTATATTTCATGCTTATGCTTAGCCAAAAGTATTTCATAATAATTTGAACTGATGTATTTGTTAGTGCATTATAAATAAATCATCGAGTTTGCTTACTTCGTTCATTTAATTTCTAATCATTCAAACATAAAATATAGTCTTTTATGTACACACATCACCTCAATTTAGAAGTATTCAAAGGAACAGGAACCGTCGGAATCGAACCGTAACCGTGTAAACGACAGTTCGGTTACGGTTCCAAAATTTTAGACACGTGAACCGACGGTTCGGAACCGTAACCGAACCGTCGTCTACACGGTTATAGTTCGAAATCCAACCATCGAGTACAGTTACGGTTCCTGAAACTGCCGGTTACAATTCGATTTCGGCGGTTTCGATTCCTTTGAACACCTCTAGGAGGCCCCATTATAGATGATCTAACTTGTAACCAAACTAGTTTTCCTGCTATGATTTGTAAATCTAAAATTTTCATTATATAATAATGAAATAGATACATATAGGTTTTACTGGTAGTGATGTATTTGGAAGATGAATGCTATTATTGGAGCATTTACAAAGTGCGATCAATTTGCATATATAAAAATAAAGGTTATATTTTGCTATAAATATACAAAATATCTACTCTTCCGTTTTATATTTATCTCATATTTTGATCAAAATTGTGAGACATTTGTAGTTTAAATATGACATAAATAGCAGGTCAAATAATGTATTATATCTATCCTAATAAATTTGACATAATTTATTATTTTAATACACTCATTTGAATATAAATTGTGTCATGATGTAACGGATGAAATACAATTTATGATATTATATATGCATTAAAAATTCAATTTATATAGAATTTATGGTTGGATGCACCAAAATCATTGTCCATATGAACTCATAATTACCACGGTGTCTCAACACATGTTGAGGGTGCGAATTAAAAAATAATGATAATGGGTAAAAGTACCCAATTTTGAAATGGCTCATGTATAAATTACCCAAACCTAAACTTACATGCACAAAATACCCACTTTTGTTAAAAACAAGAAAAGTCTTTCTCATTTTGTATTGATTTCCACAAAAGTAAGTTAGTTAAATTTGAATGATAACCTCATAATTGCAATTTGACCAACAATTCTCCCAACTCCCAAGTAAATATTCTCTCTAGCATAATTGATACACCTTCGGATTCAAGCTCGAGCTCATCCATCTGAAGAGATTTCTGCCAAAAAACCAGGTATTCACTCATTAAACTCTATTTTATTCGGTAAAAATGCACAACCGGTGGCAAAAGTGCAACCACCGGTGGCCATAGGACCATTGTTGCCTAATTTTGGCTCTTTACCACCGGTTGTGAGGTAAAATAGGTGGAAACATGGTTTCCACCTATTTTAAACCACAACCGGTCGCACAAGTATCACCAACCGGTGGTCCTTGGCCACCGGTTGTTGCTTAACATTCTCCTCTAACCACCGGTTGTGGTGTAACATAGGTGGAATGTTTCCACCTATTTTACACCACAACCGGTGGCACAAGTACCACCAACCGGTGGTCCTTGGCCACCGGTTGTTGAATGTTTTTCACCTCCAGCGACCGGTTGTCGTTGTTTTATCTTTTAAAGCATGTTTAAAACCTTAATCAACGACAACCGGTTGAAATCAAGCATCCACCGGTGGATACAGCATGTTTTACAGCTCTTTCAATCTTTGTAGTTGCTAATTTCTTATAAATGTCGATGCAGATGGAGGAATACATGTACGTGACCGTGAAAACTGGGGGAACTTGGGTCGGGTGTACGTACACGGATGGTGAGGAAAGGATAGCACCTCTCCCGATGAATAACATCATGATATCATGTTTGAGAGGCTACATTGAGTACATGTGGAGTTCACTTGGCACACAATACGAGATCTTCTATTTGTCTAGATCGAGGAATGGTCGGCTTATCAAATTTCGAATGACCACCGATCAAGAACTCCAAGTTTTGTGTAGGAACCACCCGTCTCCTATAGTGTATGCCGATTTCGCTGCGTCGTCTTATGAAGTAGGGGGACATCGTGAAATAGTGACTGGATGGATGATCTCGACGACATCAGAAGGGTCGCGGCATCTTCCGAATGGTTTCACCAGCCAACTGGAATTCCTGATCTGAACACATGTCCAGATGGTGATGATGACGATGACGATGATGATGATTATGCAGCTTCTGAAGGCAGTTCTGAGCGTTCTTCGTCCGTTTCCGAAGAAGAACGACTCGCTGCTTTGAATAGTGCTACATTCGCCGAATTCGCAGCATGGATGCACGAGGCAGGAGGTATGAGATGAGTCCTTGAGATGATGTATCCGGATGTCGATGGTGATGTGGAGTACAATCCTAACACAGAAGGTTGTTTAAGTAATTGGATGGTTCCAATGATCCCTCCTAATGCTCTAACATCGACATGTGACGTGTTGGTCGAGGAAAACCCTACACTTGAAGAATTAGCGGAGGGGTCGATCTACAACGACAAGGAAGACTTGAATATTGATGTTGGAATGTGGAACCTGGAGAGACGAGCTGAGTACCGAGTCATTAGATCAGACACATATCGACTGCACTGGGTCTGCAAATCGTCTTCTGACTGCTCGTTCATGTTGCGTGCTCATTGTCATGGAGGTATGTGGGCCGTGTCGGAGTTTTGCGCACATCACACATGTGTGGATGATATAGCTAATATTGCTCCGAGAAAGGTTCACTCGAAGGTGATAGGTGCTTATTTTGCAAAGAAGATGTGCAATGCAAATGAGATCATGAGACCAAAGGCTATTCAGGAGGAGCTTAGGAGGTGTTTCGGCATGGATGTGAGTTACGATGTTGCGCTCAGGGGGAGGAATCAAGCTTTGGAGATGATTTACGGCAAGTATCAGGAGTCATTTCAGCTGTTACCTGGGTATCTGCATATGCTTAAAGTGATGAATCAAGGTACACTCACTGATCTCGATGTCGGCCCTGATGGTAGATTTAGACATTTATTTGTCGCTCTTGGAGCTTGTAGAGCCGTGTTTGCTTTGTGCATGAGGCCTGTGATAGTCGTGGATGGCACTCACCTTAAGGGCAAGAACAATGGCATCCTATTTGTTGCAGTAACGAAGGATGCAAACGAGCATGTGTTCCCATTGGCATTTGGTATTGGGCCGATAGAGAATCACGAGTCTTGGTTATGGTTTCTTTCTAGAGTCAAGAGCGCGTATGGTAGCACGCCGAACACCGTGATTGTATCTGATGCACACGTGTCGATTGAGCATGCCGTCGGCATCGTGTTTCCTGAAGTAAAACACTGTTTGTGCTATTATCATCTTAGCGGCAAGATTAAACGATTCGGTAAGACCACTGTTGGTTTGTTTCAGAAAGCCGCATACACATACAGGCAACACGAATACAATAGAGCGATGAGCGCGATACAGGCATCAAAGCCTAATGCATACGACTATCTGATGAGTGTTGGGCCTGCCAAGTGGGCTCGATCGATGTGCCCTGTCCGGAGGTATAGTTTTCTAACTTCTAATGCAGCCGAAAGCTTCAACAAAAATTTATTGTGGGCCCGACGACTTCCTATCTGCTCATGCGTGGAGGCAGTGAGACTTATCATGGAAGAATGGTTTGATGTAAGGCGTCAGAAAATAGCTCAGGAATTTCATGAATTTCCTGCAGAGGTCAGACGAAAGTTGCAAGTGCAGATTGAGAGATCTCGTGCATAGACGGTAAATCGTGTGGACCGTAATATATTTAAGGTTGTGACAAGTAGTAGGCCGGTTACGGTTGATCTGAAGGCATTGACATGTGAGTGCATGGAGTTTCAGTTTGATATAATTCCTTGTTCCCATGCGATCGCGGCGATAAAGTACGTACTAATTTTCTTTATAGCGAATTTTAATTTAGTTTTTCATAATCTGTTTCTTATCATTATTTTTTTTATTCAGTAATGCTGGACTGGCGATACCTCAATTTATTGCAAAATTCTACAGCCGAGAAGCGTGGGCAGCAACCTATAGAGTACAGATTGTACGTGTACGTCATAGGAGTACTTGGGATCTACCGGTCGATGTGGCTAATGTGCAAGTGTTGCCGAATAAAGCTATAAGAATGCCTGGTCGACCGAGACTTAGTAGACGTAGATCAGGAGGTGAGACATCGAGAAGAAGAAGTAGAGGAAGTCGAGGATGTTGTCATTGTGGCATGACCGATCATTCTAGTTCTAATTGCCCTCAGTTAGAGGATGATTATTAGTTTTTTAGTTGATATTATTTGGAAATTTGAATTCGTATTATGTGGATGTTTAATAGTTGTTTAATTGATATTATTGTCTAATTTGAATTGGTAATATCATTCGGATATGATTAGTTTATAATGATTTGTGTTGCATTTGTTGATTTTGTGTTGATTGCAATTGTTAAGCTTATAATGATTTATAATTGTAAATTTAACGAATAAGAGCTCTAGCTCGATTGGCACCTCTCTCTCCCATAAATTCTCCTCTGGCGCATGGTCCTGGGTTCGAACCCAATAACCCCCATTTTATTTGTTTATTTTGTGTTGATTGCAATTGTTAAGGTTATAATGATTTATAATTAAAAATTTAACGAATAAGAGCTCTAGCTCAACTGGCATCTCTCCCTCCCATAGTCCCCTCTCGCGCATTGTCCCGGGTTCGAAACCTACTAACCACAAATATTTTTTTTTGCTTGTTTTTAGGTTTTATTTTTTTTCTAGTTTTTAAACATTTTATTCAAGGTTTATACGTTTTTTTTAGATTTCAAACGTTTAAAATAGTTTTTAAACATTGTTTTTAGTTCTTAAACGTTTTAATAAGAACATTAGCTCGACAAAATACGTTTATTTTATTTTTTTTGGTTTTTAAATGGTTTACCACTACTATTTATTAATATTAGTTGATTAAATTGACAAAACTCATATTTTTTAGTTTTTAAATGTTTACTACTACTATTTAGTAATATTAGTTGATTAAATAGACAACATACATTTAAAAATGTTTACTACTACTAAATGTCTCTAATGTCGCAAAGACTAAAAATATGAGAAGCTACAACTTTACGATACAATCTGACATGTGTATTGCCCCACGCGACCGTTGGGAATCCACTAATCTGTCGCTCGACGGCCATGCAAGCCATTGGACCGCAACTGTGACTATCTACTTGATTATATTGATAAACCTCGTCACCGAGCTTCCATGTGAATAGGTCATGACTACGGACAATGTTGTGTGTGTTCATCTGATAATAACCTGAATACTTCATCACTATTGGAAGACCGTAATATAGTGGCCTCAATGCTCGGATCCGGGATGTATAAATGTCGTTTGTAATGTTGCGAATATTAGAGTCGTACAACGTCAGTGTACGACTCTGCAAATCCGCAACTACAACGACAAAGTGCTCTTGCACAAATATAGGAAAAATCACCTACAATTAGAAAACATTCATATATCACATATATATTTAAAAACTAAAAAACGTGCATATGCATAATTTAAAAAACTATAAAACATGCTCACATGCATATTCATAATTTTAAAACTATAAAACATGCATATATCACATATAAATTCAAAAACTTTAAAACATACTTCTGTCGCGTTCCACCACTCAATGGACGTGGATCCCGATCTTTTGCCATGAATGACATCCAACAACCCAGTTGCTGGCTTCCAGTTGAGGTCTATCCAACTCTCGGTGAAATGCCATCGCTCGAACTGGACCCCTTGATTCTTCATATCCGCGAGGCAAGTCTCGTACCCATGCTCTAGTTTCGTCTGCAAAATCAATATCATTTAAATAATTACAACTACAAACTATAAAACATGCATATTCATAATTAAATAACTATAAAACATGCATATTAATAACTTACGAAATACTCGGTTGTGCAAATGATTGTTCTCCCCTTCATTTGACCGGGATAAACGTGGTCGCCCCGTATCAATCTCGATTGAAGTGCCATCATATACAGGTCGACTGTCTGTAAAAAAAATGTCGTTAAGCTATGAAATGTAATGTAAATCACATGAAAACTCGACTTTAAAAGTTTTTTACCTCACAAAAATAATTTTCCTCGAAGTCGATCATCTTTTTGAACCATCCAACTGTCAGAGGATACTCAGTCTCGATGGTAATCACTGACTTCTTCCGAGACATCCCCCTAAAACGTTTGAATTTTTGGCATGTGACCTCGTCTGGATAAGTAGGCTCCTGTGGAGGCTCGTATTGAACTTCTTCCTGAATGAACTCCTCCACGGGCACAAAGTCACTATCAATGTGCCCCATCGCGGGTAACTTTAAATTAATGTAAAAACTTAGAAAACTGAAACTACATAATAGGTGAAATAAAGCGAAAACAAAATAAAATTACCTGTTGGGGTTGAAAAGAAGATGTGGAATCCCGCATCGTCACATATGGAGCATTGATCGCCGATGGATCAAAAGAGCTGGACGGCGCATAAGAGCTGGACGGACCGTAAGAGCTGGACGGAACGTAAGAGCTGGACGGCGCAAAAGAGCTGGACTAGGGGATATCTAATCCAAAAGCTCTCACCAAGTCCTCGGCAGCTGAAGTGAAGATCGTACCCGAGCTGGGGGGTATGACAGACTCTGTGTATATCGGCGGGGGCATCGATCCGATCTGTCCAGACAAGTGCTCCGGATATGAGCCTGATGTCTCGGGTATCGTGCTCAAGTGCTCGGGCAACGAGGCGGTAGATGGTCGAGCATGATCATCGCCAGCTGCAGCATCCGACTGACGAGCCGAGTCAGTAATCGGCGGGCTGCGTCTCCGAGTATCGATCACTGGAGAACTCCGTCGTGACGTGCCACACATCATCTTGTCAACCAGACTTGTCATCCACTTCTTCATCTGGTCAAACCGGGAATCGATGTTCCTCTGCACCTGATCCATCCGGGTATCGATATGCCTCTGCATCCGCCTCTCTAAGGCTGCAAGCTCAGACCGACTGATGCGGCCTGCATCATCAGTGGAATGTCTCGGAGGACGACCTCCACTGCTGCTCGATGAAGAATCAGTGGGAGGCAGTCGTGAACGACGTCGTCGGGGTGGTCTCTCTGACTGCTCGGGTATCTCCTCGACCACTGAAGGTCCCGATCTCCGTGTAGATCGAGGACCGTGAACCTCCTCGATCACTACAGGTGGCGGCGGATGTCTAGCACGACGTACCTCGGCCGGATCCCTCGCAGTAAGGCTCGTCAGCGGAGCATACTACACCGTGATCGGATTCGGGCACCGGACAGACACGGTCCATGGTAGCTCCATCTCGTCCTGCTCGATCTCTAAATTGTTCATATCATATACCTGCATCAAACACAAGAATTGTAAGTATATTAATTAACAAATACCAATACGAAATTTAAATTAATACGCATCTAATTATAAAAATACCTCCAAATCCTCGAAGTAAGCGTGCAAGTCCGCAGTATCCGGGTTCTTCCGAAAATTCCACCGAAGGCATCTCAGATACAAACCTTCGCCTCCACGGGCTCTACCGGTGAACTCTCCTAGCCCGGGAATCACCTCAAATCCCCATATCATCAAGGCCCATGCCGGGCCGTAAAAGTGGTACTTCTTGTTGTCCGGCATCTTCCTCAAATAGTTCCGTAGGATCTTGTACGAGTACGCACCCCAAGGATACCGGTAGAATCTCTCCATGTCGCCGGCTAGTGCCCAAAGCCACGAAAAAACTACCCTCTGGTAGTCTTGCCCAAACACGAAGATATATGCGACGAGCACGTGGGCTATGCCGATGTAGATATCATCATCGGCGCCGGGGATCCGTCTTCCGCCCTTGAAGCGGTTCACCAAGTCCGCAGCGGTCATACGTAGATTACCGCCGCACGCAATCCGAAATAGACGTACATCGCTCGGATCGCAGGGGGCCGTACTGTCGAAGTTCGAGGCCCCGAATCTCAAACCCGTGATCAGTGCGTGGTCCCGCACCATGTACTGCACGTCAGACCCGTTGATGTGGAACCAGATTCCCCTAACTGACCATATAGCGCGGCAAGTGAGGTTGTGTATCGCCTGGGAAGACAGCGTGCCCGGTGCCGAGCCGATAAAATGGCCAAACGGCCCGTTCCGAAACCTCTCGAGCAGCTCGTGGCCCCCGACCTCGATAAGTGTATCCCTAACAATCTCTAACAGGCCAACCCTGTAGTAGGTGTTCACCTGCGACACCCGATTCAATGACTCGGGCCGACGGTACCACGGATGCTCCGATTCCTACAAAATTTAAACATTTAATTAGAGACGGGACACTTTAATGCAATTAAAAATATATAAAAGCACAAAGAGGCAACAACCGGTGGTCAACTGTCGATGAAAAGCTACCACCGGTGGAGGGTATCAACCACCGGTCGTTGCTCTGCCTTCACATCTGACCACCGGTTGTAGCATTTTCAGAATCAGAATAACATTATATACGTAAAAGTGGTACAACCGGTGGTTAAAGCATCCTAGAATGCTGCAACCGGTGGTTGGCATCACCACCGGTCGTTGCTTTGCCTTCACATTTTACCACCGGTTGTAGCATTTTCATAATCAGAATAACCATATAAGCGTAAAAAGAGTACAACCGGTGGTCAAAGCATCGTAGAATGCTGCAACCGGTGGTTGACATCACCACCGGTTGTTGCACTTGTGCCACCGGTTGTACCATAAACCGGTGCTACACATGCTATTAAACTATATTATGTAAAGAAAAGAGGAAAACACGAAACATGCTACACTAACAGTTCTATAATTCACGAAAAAGAGCATTGTAGATCCATTTTTATTTAACAAATTGAAATGCATTGTGGTTAGGATTGAAGATTACCTGAATATGTTGGGGAATTTCGTCGTCGGAGTTAGCCATCGAGAGATTGGAGTGGTGTGGTGCAAAGAAGGAGTGGCGTGGTGCAAAGGAGTGGCGCCGGTGATGGAGTTTGCTTCCAACGGTTATGAGTGTTTGTGGAGAAGAGAATGTGAGAGAGAGAGAGGGAGAAGGAAGGTTGTTAGTCAAATGGTGTGGGCCCCATTTAGTTAATTTTTTACCACTTTTCAATAAAGTGGGTAAATTGTACATGTGTAGTGAGAGTTTGGGTATTTTTATCATACATGTATACTAAATTGGGTATATTTAATTTTCTCCCTAAAAAATATTAATACAGTTAAATACACTAACTACCGACAAATTTTTTTATTGTACATAAATTATAAATTTTTGAAATTCCACATTGAATTTGACTTCGCTCAAATAAAAGTCCATGTAAATGATTAATTCCCACAATTATGATGATGAATGCTAAAATTAGAAAAAATAAAATAGAGTTTATGATTGTCTCCATCATCAAAACCAAATGATTGATTCACCATAGGCGTGAGCATGAACTATTATATGAGTGAATTTGCTATATTCGTTAATATAAAAATTAACAAAAATATCACCCGCAACAAGCAAAATTCAACGTGTCTGACACTGATTTGATATGGCATGAATATAAATAATAAATATGCGATAAAAAGTTATTAATTCTCGATTTTCAACTATTATTTATGTTCGATCGTCAATTTTTAGAGTGTTTTTACGATGAAAAAGTAAGAACAAGATTGACACGAGATTTACGTGGTTCGATCGTTAATTAGATCTACATCCACGGAGAGAAAAAGGTCTTTGTATTAATATTTGAGTTTTTGAGAGAGTAATCCAAGTCCGGAGATCTACGAGCGAGATTGTGGGGTAGTGGGCCGGAGTGGGCTGAGGTGGGCCGTACTTGTTGGGCCAAAGTGACTTTACTTTTGGGCCGAACTCCTGGGCTCTTGGGCCGAGGTCCAGGTCCCTTGGGCCTTAGTCTTGTTTGGGCCTGTTAGTGGGGTTACATCCAATCACACCCCCCCCCCTAAAAGATGATCATCGACGAAGTGAAGATCTTTGACGAGGTTGATGTGATTGCCGAAGTGAAGATTTTGACGAAGTGAAGATCTTGTTGTCGACGAAGTCGAGGTGGTAATTTTTGTTGGAGTTGTGGAAGACAGCTGTTTGTGGAGGCCACGTGGGACACGCGTCGACTGCTTATTGGTGCATACGAAGAGGCGGGATTTTGAAAAAGGCGGTTGGAAAAAGGCGAAAACGTTGCCTTTAAAAGCTTGCTTTGTATGCTCATAAACACTTTCTGCCATCTGCTTAAACCCTAGCTCTCTTTTCTGCAAAGTTCTTCAAAAAGCTCTCTGCCTTTTGCGTTTTGCTGCCGTTGATTTTCATACCAGCGAACTTAACTAAAATTTTGTGACAAGTAAGTAACCTCTTTTTCTTCATGGCTTCTTCTTCGTCTCGTACTCCTGTTGATGTAGATATGGAGAACCTAGATGTTTTTCCCTCGCCGTCTAGGATTTTTCCGGCGAGGGTTACGGTAAGTGTATTTACCCGAGCTTTGGTCCCTCATGTTCCTCGTGTAATCGAGTTTTTGCCTTTGGTTGGGTCGGATGCGGCCCTTGAGTATTCGTCCACTATGAGTGTATCCCATATGCAGAACTTGGCTCGAAAATATTTATTTCCAGAGTCGGTAGAGATGGTTTTGCCTCGGGGTGAGGATAGGGGTAGTTCGCCGCCCATAGATTTTTTTACAGTTTACGAAGACTACCTTCACTTCGGTCTTCGTTTTCCTTTACACCGCATTTTTGTTGAGTTCTTAGAAATGTTCAAGCTTCCTCTAGGCCAGTTAGCGCCGCCCTCCATTAAGCAAGTTATAGGGTTTTGTATGGAGGTCGGTCGCCGAGGTGGCTCGATGTCGATAGAGTCGCTGCGGAGGTTTTTTCGAGTTAAGCGTGGGCCCACGGGGTGGGTTTATTTATCCCCCGTTAATAAATTTAAGTTAGAGACCCCGTCAAAGGTGACGAACTGGCAGAAGAAGTTCTTCTTCTGCCGGGCTGAGGGGGTGCCCTTGAATGCTTGGTCGAAGGCCAAGTTCGGGCCCCAGGTCACTGAGGATCCCGTCGGCGAGGTCGAAGTGAGCTTGATGGACCTCGGCTCCATAAAAAGGGACTACACCGAGGCCGAGCTGTCGAGGTATGGGCTGAGCCCATACAGCGCTTCCGCCGACGTGGATTTGGGTGAGGTCTCGTTCTAAGTGTCGTGTGATGATATTTGGCCGAGCTGGATACTGATATATATATATATATATATATATATATATTTTTTTTTGCATGTGCAGTGAATCCAGAAGCTCTCCAAGCAGTGTTGAAGAGGAAGAAGAAGAGGGCGAGGACCTCTTCGGCTGCGGAGGAGACGCCGCGCCACGCGTCGGCGGAGGGGGCTACTGTCGACCTGCCTCCGCCTATCATTAATGTGGATTCACCTCAGAGGGAGGTGGTGGGTAGTTCGGGGGCTCAGGTCTCCGGTTTGGACGCGCCTCGAGGGATGTCATTTTCCGAGGTGAGCGCAGACTTGCTGCCTTTCTTCTTTTCCCATTTTTTTTTGGTGTTAATGTGATGTCCTTGTGCAGGAGGCTGACGTGGCCTTAGGCGGGCTGAGGGCCTTGGCCAATTTTGTCGCTGGCGGGGTCGAACAGTTCCGGAGCCTGTCGGCCGAGCTCGGGGCGGCGAGGGCCGAGGCGGCGAGTCAGGAGGCCAAGACTCTCTCTGCTCTAAAGGATGCAGAGAGAAGGGCGGCCGGCCTGGAGGCCGAAGTCACCGAGCTGAGGGCCGAACTGGACGGAGAGCGGGAGAGGATGAGCCATGCCGCTGCCGAGCAGGGCAGTGTGCTCCGGGCCGTCGCTGAGCGGATTTTCCGCTCCAAGCACTTCAGCAACGCGGTCGTGCAGTTGGTGGGCGCCATGAGCACTCCGATTACGTCGGCAACAATCGATCGTATCGCCGAGGACTACCCTAACCTTGAAAAGGCGAAATACGGGTACGAGGTGGTGTCCGAGGAAGATATGTTGCGGGAGTACGCGGAAGTGCTTGTGGAGTGTACTTCAGCTTTCCCGATGGTGGAGAGGCTGGCGCAACAAAGGACCCTGCTTTCCGAGAAGGCAGTTCGACATTGCCCTGTGGATAAGGATGATAAGCTCGAGGCGGTAATTGCCGAACTGTCTCAGGACTCGGAGGGAGGAGGCCAGGAGGGCGGCGAGGGGGCGGTGCTGATGACGAGGTCGGTGCTGAAGGCTCTTAGTTTTTTTTTTTTTTTTAGCTTGTACTTCGTCGCCGCTAAGGCGGCACTTTTCCACAGTATATAAAATACCCTTTGATGAATTGTGCCTGTTTTTGTTGTAGTCATCTCTTAACTTCGTCGACACTTCACATTTTGAACAAGAAATATACACACTTCATCGGGCTGTTGAGACTGCCGAGGTCGAAGCTTCGTGCTGGAAAAGCTGAGCTACTAACATTGAGATCGAGGCTGAAGCGAAGCTTCGAGTAGCTCAGGAGAAGCTTGACGAAGAGCATGCGAGATTTTTGGAGCTCGATGACAAATATAAGCAAGCTTCGAAGGACATCCAAAGTTTTAAGGCCATGGTGGAGGAGCACACCGAGTACGAAGACCTTATCCATAAGAGCGGACGTTTGACTATATACGAGGTCCATACACAGATTAAGGAGGTTCGTGCTCGGATAAGGAAGTACATGGAGAAATACGGCGAGGACTCCTGGCAAGTGCGCGAACAGGAAGACGCGCTTCTCAAGCTGGGGTCCATGTACAAGACCGTTCTGAACCGGAAGCCGAAGTTGAAGAGATGGGTGCAGTCCAAGAATGCCCAGCTCGATTCGACTTCGCGGGACATTTTGGAGGGTAACCTAGCAGGCGTGCACCCCCCCAGTGCGGCCTTAACTCGGGAACAAACTCAAGCCATAATGTCCCGAGGTGGTGGCCGGCGTGCTTCTGGGGGCCGAGTTCGAGCTGCTTCGACGGGTCGAGTCGAGGAAGGGTCTTCGGCCGCGGTCAAGGGATGGCTTTCTTAGACTCGGTGTTTAGTCCTGGTGCTAGCTCAAGCTTGGGTCCGGGCTTTGTAGAGAAGTACCATAGTTTTAGTAAGCCTTCGGGCTCGGACCCTCCACCTTGATGTAATATTTTGTTCAAGTGAAATAAAGTTTTATTTTTATTGCATCATTACTTTTCTAAAGCTTTTCTCGATTGTATGATCAAGTTTGCTTCAAGATTATTTGTAATGGCGATCTTGAACTCGTATTTACTTCATCTAATGCCGAAGTTAAATTTTTAAGTAATTACTTCGTCTTAAGACGAGGTTGAGGCTTTCAAGAGACTACTTCATCAAAAGGTGAAGTTAAAGCCTTAAACAGCCACTTCGTCTGAAGATGAAATTTGGACTTTTAAATAGCCACTTCGTTTAAGGACGAAGTTTAGGCTTTTAGATAGCCACTTCGTTTTAAGGACAAAGTTTAGGCTTTTAGATAGCCACTTTGTTTAAGGACGAAGTTTAGGCTTTTAGATAGCCACTTCGTTTAAGGACGAAGTTTAAGCTTTTAGATAGCCACTTCGTTTAAGGATGAAGTTTAGGCTTTTAGATTCCTTATTTGTCGAATTTATCGATAGGAGTGGTCTCCTTTACGCGCGTTTTAATTTAAGTCGACTCTAAAATGTATAAACGGGGAGAACACATACCAGCTAAAAATGCAAATGTTTAACATAAAAAGGGAAAATCTAAACAAACTGCTTCTCTTCACTTATAGATAGTATCTCTTCAAGTGAGAAATGTGCCAAGTTCGGGGTACTGGTTCACCGGATAAATGGGCGAGCTTGTATGACCCTTTTTCGAGGACTTCTTGAATTTTGTATGGTCCTTCCCAAGTGGCTTCCAACTTGCCGAGCTTCTCGGCCTTGCTGACTTCGTTATTTCTAAGTACGAGGTTGCTGACTTGGAATTGCCGATGTTTCACTCGGTTGTTATAATACCGAGCTACTTGCTGTTTATACCGAGCTTCTTGTATATATGCTTGTTCCCGCTTTCTTCTAGCAAATCCAAGTTGGTTCGAAGTCTATCTTCATTATCTTGGGTAGCGAAGTTAAGCATTCGAGGACTTGGTAAACCGATCTCGACTGGAATCACTGCTTCGGTTCCATAGACCAAACTATATGGTGTTTCATCATGCGATGTCCGAGGAGTAGTTCGGTAGGACCATAGGACTTGGGATAGGTTCTCCGCCCAATCTCCCTTAGCCTTGTGGAGGCGGGTTTTTAATCCTTTGACTATCGTCCGATTCGTGACTTCGGTTTGGCCATTCGCTTGAGGGTGAGCTACCGAAGTGAATTTCTGCTGGATGTGGAGTTCGTCACACCATTCTCGGAATGTCTTGTCCGTGAATTGAGTTCCATTATCTGAGACAAGGACATGGGGTATTCCGAAGCGACAAACTATGTTTTTCCAAACGAAGTTTAGGGCTTTTTTACTTGTAATTTTTGCCAAGGGTTCTACTTCTACCCACTTCGTAAAGTAGTCGATGGCTACTATAAGGAATCGCAGCTGGCCAGGAGCTTGCTCAAACGGACCAACGATATCTATCCCCCATTGCATGAATGGCCAAGGACTTTGCATGCTGGTCAGCTCGGTTTGAGGTATCCTTGTTACTACTGCATGGAGCTGGCACTTCGGGCACTGCTTGACGAGGTCGATAGCGTCTTGAAGCATAGTCGGCCAATAATATCCCCATCTCATGACCTTTCTAGTTAAGGCACGAGCTCCGATGTGACTGCCACAGGATCCTTCGTGTACTTCGCGTAATACGTAGTTTGCTTGGTTGGATCCCACACATCTTAGCAGAGGTTGAAGGTACGACTTCCTATACAGTATTCCCCGATCTAGGATGTACTTGGCTGACTTACTCTGAAGCTTCCGAGCTTCGACCTTATCAGCAGGGAGTTTGTCTCTTTCTAAGTAATTACGAAGAGGTGTCATCCAGTTCGGTTCGTCATCGGTCACCGTATTTACTTCGGCTTCATCTATACTTCGAGTTTGTACTTCTTCCACATGAGAGGTTGTGGATGATGATGCGAGTTTGCTTAGTGCGTCAGCTCGGTCATTATCACCTCTTGGGATTCGTATCAACTCGAAGTATGAAAAGCTTTGTTGTAGGGTTTTGACCTTATGGAGATATTTCTTCATCCGTTCACTTCGTGCCTCGTATCTGCCTAACACGTGACTCACTATAATTTGGGAGTCGCTGTGGATTTGGACAGCTCGTAGTTGAAGAGTTTGCGCGAGGCGAAGTCCGGCTATTAGGGCTTCGTATTCCACTTCGTTGTTTATTGTCGGGAAATTGAACCGTAAAGCATAAGTGGTTTCTTTTCCTTCCGGGCTGATGAGCAAGATTCCGGCTCTACTTCCTTTATGGCCTGAGGCTCCGTCCACATAAATTTTCCAACAATCTATTGGAGGTGACTTTGGTGTTTCCTCTTAGATGTTATCCTTGACAGGTTTAGTGGGCTTCGGCGGTTCCGCGAATACTGCTTCTACTAGGAAGTCTGCTAATGCTTGTCCTTTGATGGCCTGCCGAGGTGCGAATGAGATCGTATGTTCGCCGAGCTCTACCGCCCACTTGGCGATTCGTCCCGAAGCTTCAGGCTTTGTGAGTATTTGCCGGAGTGGGAGGTCGGTCAAGACTTGTATTGGATGAGCGTGAAAATATGGTCGAAGTCTTCTTGCGGCGTTCACTAGAGCGAGCGCGACCTTCTCCAAGGGTTGGTACCTCGTTTCTGGTCCTTTTAGGGCTCGGCTTATAAAGTAGACAGGTAACTGCCGAGGTTCTTCTCGTACTAGGACTGCGCTTATTGATTCGTCCGAGGCGGCGAGGTATAGAGAGAGAACTTCGCCTTCCTTTGGGACGGATAAGGTGGGCAGATTTGCGAGGTACTTCTTTAAATTCTCGAAGGCTGACTTGTGCTCGTCGTTCCAGTCGAAGTTCGGAGCCTTCTTTAGAATCTTAAAGAATGGGAGTTGCTTTTCGGCGGCTTTAGATAGGAAACGGCTCAGTGCGGCCAAGCAGCCCGTCAGTCTGTGCACGTCGTGAACAGACTTCGGTACTTGCATCTCCTGGATAACTTTAACTTTCGCTGGATTGGCTTTTAGTCCTTCGCGAGAGACCCAACACCCTAAGAACTTTCCGGACTGGACCATGAAAGTGCATTTTCCCGGGTTTAACTTCAGGTTCACTTTGTGGAGCAGGTTGAAGACGACCTGGAGGTCGTTTAGGCAAGTGTCAACTTCCTTGCTTTTGACGACTATGTCGTCGACATATACTTCAACGATCTGACCGATGTGAAGTTCGAATATTTTGTCGACCATCCTTTGGTATGTAGCTCCAGCGTTTTTAAGTCCAAAGGGCATTTTCTTATACGCAAAAATGCCGAAGTCCGTGACGAAGGCTGTCTTCGGAGCGTCTTCGGTGCTCATAAGGACTTGATGATACCCCTTGTATAGGTCTAGGAAACTGAACACCTCGTGACCAACGAGGGCTTCAACCTTCTTGTCGATGTTGGGGAGAGGGTAGCAGTCCTTAGGGCAGTGTTTGTTGAGGTTGGTATAATCAACACACATGCGCCACCCTCCTCCTTGTTCCTTTACCATTACGGGGTTGGCCAACCACGTCGGATATTTCACCTCGAACAGGATATTGGCTTGTTGTAGTTGGCGTACCTCGTCATGAATCACCTGGTTTCTCTCGGCTGCAAAGGCTCGTTGCTTTTGCCAAACTGGTTTCACCTCGGGATTAATGTTGAGGTGGTGAGTGATGACGCTTGGTGATACTCCAGTCATGTCTAAAGGTGACCAAGCGAAGATGTCCCTGAATTCCCGAAGTAATTGGACAACTCGACTTCGGAGTTCACTTCCTCCAACGAACCCGACCTTGACGACCTTGGACACATCGTCTTCGTATAATGCGACGTCTTCAACGTGCTCCACAGATGGTGACGTCGACTCTGTCACCTCGGGGTTCTGTAGTTGCTATGCTTGAGGATATTGCACCCCAGAACCTCGGAGTGCGACCTGCATGCACTCTTTAGCCTGTGTTTGGTTTCCCCTAAGCGTGATCACCCCGTTCTTAGATGGGATCTTGATCGTCAGGTGGTAGGCCGAGCAGATCGCCTTCGTCGCTATTAGCCAGTCTCTTCCCAAGATGATATTGTAGGGGTAGTTGGCTTTGACGACGAAGAAGTGGACTATCTTTGTGGAAGATAGCGGACTCCGTCCAACTGTTACGGGGAGTGAAATAATGCCATCCGTCAAGGTTTCTTCTTGTGTGAAGTTCTTCAATGGGACGGGTGCTGGTTTTAAGCGTGCTTCTTCGATATCGAGCTTATCGAAGCAGTTCTTGAAGAGCACGCTTACCGAGGCTCCACTGTCGATGAACACTCGGTGAACCAATTTATTAGCCACCACAGCTTCGATGATGGTAGCATCTTGATGAGGTAAGGCATGGGGGACTGGGTCGTCGCTGGAAAAGGTGACGACCTCATCCTTTTTGAACCTTTTTTGTGAAGGTTCTTCTTTTGGTTGACTTCGGGCCTCGGCTTTTAGTGAGGATTTCATCGCGCCTTGAGGTAGCCCGCTGATGGCAGCGATGACTCTGTCATATTGAGGCTGATCTTTGTCTTCGTCCTCATCATCGTGCCTCGACTTCTTGTCTTGATGGGGATTGCAACTTTCCCCTCCTCTATTCCTGTTTCGCTTGCCTTTACCCCGAGGTCGGGTGTCTTGTTGGCTGCGACCTCGGTATTTTCCGAGGGTACCGCCTCGCACTAGGTAATCGATGTCCGAGGCGAGATTTCGGCAATCCTCGGTGTCATGGTCGTGGTCCTCGTGAAACCGGCAGTACTTGTCCCTGGATCGTCGCTTCGATCCACTTCGGGACATGGTGGCGGCTTCTGGAATAAGCTCGCATGGAGCTCGTATATTTTGGCCCGGGGTTTTGTCAACGGAGCGAATTGACCTGGTTCTTGACTGGGCCGAGGTCCGAGGCGGGATGCCAATGGACCTCGCTGTATCTTCTCGAGGGCACCTCGCCGGTTCTGCCCGGGATCAGTACGTTCCACCGCCCTTTTTCTTCTATCGGCCTCATCCGCTTCGGCGAATGTGTCAGCAATCCTCCATAGCTGTTTGGAGGTTTGAGGGCGCTCTTTTACGAGCTCCCTGAAGAGAGTGGCGGAGTGAATGGCATTTTGGAATGCCGAGACGAGGACGTCGTCTGACAGGCGGTCGACCTTAAGGCTCTCATTATAGAACCTAGCCAGGAAGTCGCTAATTGATTCTCCTCGTCCCTGTCTTAGAGTAAGGAGCTGTGCCGAGCTGATCTTGGCTTCGGCTTTTTGGAAGAAGCGTCATTCAAAGGCATCTAGTAGGTCGGTGTACGACCCTATGCTGCAGCGTGGGAGGTTGTCGAACCATTTACGTGCATTATCTATCAGCAGTTCGGGGAAGACTTTGCACATGTAAACGTCTTCGGCAAGCCCTTGGTTCAACATGTTGTATTGGTACTGTGACAAGAAGTTGTTGGGGTCACAAGAACCGTTATAGGGTTTGATTGGTGGTACCCTATATGTTGACGGGAGCGGAGTGTAGAGTATTTTGTTGGTAAAGGGGGTAGCGATTCGACTGTAGACAGTGAATCTTCCTTCTCTGTGATCATCCTCGTCACGTCGGGAGGGGCCGACGTTTCGACGGGGTGACGTTGAACCACGCCGAGGTTAAGCGAGTTCATTGTTTCCTCGGCGATTACGCTGACGTTGGGGAAGTTTGTCGTTTCTTCCCTCGACAATTTGGAGGCTTGGGGGCCGAGGTCGCTGTCGTGGTGGTTCAGTTTTGTCCTCTTCGTTTTGACTTCGTTGCCGATGTTGTTCGGCGAACTTAAGGAAGTCTTGTTCATGGAGGTCTAGGTACGCTTTAAGCGCGTCTCCGAGCTGAGGCTGGAGTGTGGCGTTCCCCCATTGGTGATCTTGATTTAGCCCTCCGCTACTGACAGAATCATTGGATCGGCCTGAGTGGACGTCTTCCACATGACCATCAGGAGTCGGCGGATTGCGGGCTGCCTATCGGGTTGGATTTGACGCACATCCCCTTCGTTGGTAGAGGTACGAGGTGGATTGGCAGGTAGTTCGGCCTGGTTCTGTTTTCTCTTGACAACAGCAGCTATGGCAGTGGAGCGGGTAGATTTCACCATTGTATCTTCACTCAGAAAACGTTGATCGATTTCACAGAATTTATATCGATTCCCACAGACGGCGCCAGTGTTCGATCGTCAATTTCTAGAGTGTTTTTACGATGAAAAAGTAAGAACAAGATTGACACGAGATTTACGTGGTTCGATCGTTAATTAGATCTACATCCACGGAGAGAAAAAGGTCTTTGTATTAATATTTGAGTTTTTGAGAGAGTAATCCAGCATCCTCTTAATCTACCTTAGCAGCACTATTTATACATAACAAATTACAGTTACTACGAGCGAGATTATGGGGTAGTGGGCCGGAGTGGGCTGAGGTGGGCCGTACTTGTTGGGCCGAAGTGACTTTACTTTTGGGCCGAACTCCTGGGCTCTTGGGCCGAGGTCCAGGTCCCTTGGGCCTTAGTCTTGTTTGGGCCTGTTAGTGGGGTTACATCATATCAATTTATTAATTATGATATAATTTAATTTTTATTTAATATAAAAAATAAAAATAAATACAAAATGAAATATATCGTGGCTCATATACTTATGCATCACTTCGTGACATTATAACATTAATCACGGACATGTTAAGTTGTGTCCAACTTCCCGTGGAGAGGTTTTACCAAAACTAATAGTAAACTTCTGTAAGAAATATAAATTTTAGGAATTTAATTTGAAATTGGGGTGTAGAGATTAAAATGTTGAGGGTTGTTTCTTTTGTCTTAAAATAATACATTAACCATGATTTGTTATAATACTAGTGCTAATAATACTACCAAAAATCTCATGCAACACTCACCTACAAAGCACATGAAATTGAGGCACTTTGTTGTTAGAGATTTGGTGGAAAAAAAGTAGTTTGACTAGATACACTAGTATTGAAAATCAAACTGACTGATATTTCTACCAAAGCTAGTCCTAAAGTGTGAGAGATCTATGCATCTTTAAAAATATATTCTGTTATGTTGGTCTCAAAAGAGCTAGATTGATGTGGTTCCCAACATGTTATGATATCAACATTTATCCTTTTGATGTTGTAGGATGTTTGAGATGTTACGGTCGCATGTTCTATTACCAACATTTCTTTTTGTTGTTCTTTCTTCTCAAAAGGGGATAATAGATTTGCATTTGAGGGAAGATTCGAGAGATCTTTCGAAGTAGTTGGATTTACTTCATCAAGGAAATATATCTATTTCATTGAAAATAATCTACTTCCTCAAGAAAAGAGATGTATCTACAAGGAGATCATGCCTACATTGAAAGTTGTATCTATCCAATAAGAAAAGAGTTAGTATATTTACAAGGGAGGATATTGTTTCTTTGAAGAAGTCTACCTATTTTACTATCTGCCCAAAGTTTCGTGCTCTATAAACAGAAGAATAAATCTCATAATTCGGAAGATTTTAGTGGCGTATTAATGTGGATTTTCTTTTCATTTTATTTGAAATTATTCAAAGCTTATACTAATTTATTTAAGTTTGTTAGATTAATGTTTGATATATGGCTAGCTATTGCACCCGTGCTATGCACGGGATTATTTATTTATAAATAATTTCTGCATAAAGAAATTTAAAGAAATCAAAAATATTATAATTCGATTTTATTCGACGGTTTTAGAACCGTAATCGATAGTCATATTCTCAAGTGTGACTATGTTGAGGACAATTCGGTTACAGTTTCAAAATTTGAGAACCGTGATCAACGATTTGAAACAATAACTTCGATTTATTTTACCTAATTCAAATCATTTCTTATTTTATAAAGGGTCACTTTTTATTAGTTTATAACAACACACTAAAATTAACAAATAAGATAATATTATATAACTATTTAAACATATGTGTATATTGATAAAAATTCATAATACATATATTTGAAGTCATTATTATTTGGAGTTAGATTTTGTTGTGAAATTCTAATTTTGTTATGTAATAATAAATATTTGACATAATTTTATGTAACAACAAATTAACTACAAAGTTATCATTCAAAATTGATTTTCAATTTTAGTACAAATTCGTGTAATAGTTATTGTTTAAAAATTTGTTTTAATATATTAAATTATATTAATCTTAAATATATTTTTTATCAAATTAGTTATCACAATATATACAACATTGTTATATATTTTTCATATATCACAACTATATTAATAATTATATATTAATTAATTTTAATAATATATGTATTTTAATTTTATATGATATATGAATTAGTAAAATAAATTAATTTTTTCATAATTAATATTTATATAAAAAATTACATAATAACAAAATATTAAATATCTAAAGGAGAAAAGAAAATAAAAACAAAAAATATAAATATACATATAAGTGATCCATATAGAAACATTTTATAAACCAAAAGAATATATATATATATATATATATATATAATTATTTTCAATTTATTTTCTTATTATAAATTTTATATATTAAATTTATTTTATATCAAATTAATTCTCTTTTCAAGATTTTTAAAATTAGATGTATATTATAAATATTTTTGAAAGTGAATAAAATAATTTTGGAAGCAAAGGTTAGGGGAGAGAAAATAAAAGTCGATATTTTTTAAATTTTAAAAATTATATAATTTAATATCTTTAATATTTATATATTTTTTATCAATAACATTAAAATTATCTACAAATAAAGTTAGTAAATTAATAAAGTTGAAATTATTTAATACAATATGTTTAATATTTATATATAACTTGTACCGTATAAATTAATAGAGCTCCTATATGGAATGACTATTTGTATTTCACTATTAAATTTAACATTTAATTAATATTTATAATAATACACTAAAATTAATATTTTTTGAAAAACTATATTCCTTATGTCCCACTTATTTAAATTCATTTACTTTTTACACTGATATCAATATTTAGTTGTAATAGCTTTTGAAGAACATGATTTGTGCTTTAAAATTTGTTAAATAAATAAATGTGCCTAAATAAGTGAGACAACTCAAAAAGAAAAATATGTCTAAATAGGTGGGACGAAGTCAATATATGTTAGTTTTGAATTTATCAATTATACAAATTGATTATAATTATTAGTATTAAATATTAAAAATAATTATATACCCTGGTCAAATAGGACAAGTTTTTAGTAAGATTTAGTTTGTACATGTATATTATGAATTGTTTAATATTTAACTTATCTTGATGCTTTAATGGTTCATTCTATAGGCTTTAACATAAAGGTATTGAGATCGAAATTTATTTATAATTCAAAATAACACATTAAAATTTATGAATATCTAAGTCCGATATTCGATTGTCTCGTAAAGTTTTTAGATGATTTTCTAACATGGTTATTTTCGAACCTCAATTTTTGAAGTTTATCCCTACCCAAATCCCGAGTACTCTTAGTATGCAGGTCAGGATCAAGTCTGTCGTAAGTCGTAACAACTTTATGCTTAATATATAATATTATTATAAGTATATATTTTGACTCATAAAAATTCTTAAAGTGAAAAATATGAAGATATATCAACATTCATTTTAATAAATAAAAGATTGTGAAATTTGTTTTCAAAATAACTTATGTATATAAAACTATAACTTTCATGTCCCTATTATAATGAAAAATATTTATAATTTTAGTAATTAATTTTAGATTGGAATGAGATAATACATTTTTCATATATAAAAAATATATTAATAATTTTATATTAATTAATTTTAATAATATATATATTTCAATTTTTTATGATATATGAATTAGTAACATAAATTAATTTTTTCATAATTAATATTTATATATAAAATTACATAATAACAAATATCAATAGTAGAAAAGAACATAAAAAAAATATAAATATAAATATACGTGATCCATATAAAAACATTTCATATAATCAAATAATATGTATGAGAATATATATTTATATATATATATATATATATATATATATATAATTATTTTCAAATTATTAACTTATTATAACTTTTATATATATTAAATTTATTTTATTTTATATCAAATTAATTTTCTTTTCGAGCTCCTAAATGAAATGACCATTTGTATTTCACTTTACGTTTCACTATTAAATTTGTTGGGAACCCTACAATGTTATAATGGTTTTGATAATGTTATTCGAAACAACACTTAGTTAAAATATGAAATCTTAAATCAAGGAATTGATGTTATCTATTAAGGAACAACTAGTTTTTAAAAGAAGCAGATTGTGATAATTTTCCTATCTGTATTATTCTTCGTGTGCTTTCCTGGACTCATCAATTACCTCTTCTTAAGGCCTTAACTCATTGTAATGATGGCATGTTAAACTTTGAACAGATCGAAGAATTGGAATCAGTTCACAGTTTAACAGCTCGCTGTCTTTTGCCTTATGTTGGTTTTAGATTTCTTCTCGATTAAATTTTACAAGATCAAAATTGTAAAAGGAAGTTTGAATTTACAAACTTACTTATAGTGATCTATTTCTATCTAAGCTGTATAAGGAAGTCTTGAAGAACAGCGAGCTGCACTACAACAAATCGAGCCATACAGCGAGACAACATACTTGTCTACAAAGAACAGCGAGACATACAAATTGTCTACAAGAACAACGAGACAAAGTGAAAAGCTAGAGTTCATGGAACAACTAGAGTTCATGAAACAGCTAGAGTTCTTGGAACAGCTAGAGTTCATGGAACAGCTAGGGTTCATGAAACAGCTAGAGTTCATGGAACAGCTAGAGTTCTTGGAACAGCTAGAGTTCATGGAACAACTAAAGACTATGGAACAGCGAGACATATGAACAACAAATCGTAATCTCAAACACCATCTGTTCACTCAAACTTCTCCAAAGGTCAAGATCAAGAAGTACATGTTAATTGGGAATCAAACCAATTAACAAAGTGTGGACAGCTCGTCTCGAAGATATCGTAGGAAACAATATGCATCTGTCATAGGACAGCGAGCTGCTATAATCCACACCATCGCTACGGTGGACTGCCGACATACTTAAATTTGTCACAAGTCAACCACTCCATGTATTGTCACATCAACGACATACTTTAAGGAATGAAGTACAAGAAAATCAAAACTCATGTACTAAGTATCATTCCCAGTATGGCAATGCACTGGGAAATTGCGTGATAGGTGGTAACCACTCTCAACTTGGCAGCGCGTGTCTCAACCTCACTGACATGCATTTAATGCAGCCATTAATGCGTTGAAAAAAAGAACCATCGTCTCCAACGGATAGTTTCTTCAAGGAGGCTATAAATACCACCTTCATCTCCAGAAAGAAGTACGAGAATTCAAGCTTTCATCCTGCTATTACTCTGCTAAAATCTTCAAGCTATCATCTCTCAAAACACTACCAACTCTCTAGAATTCTCTGTAGTGTTTACAGTTTTTGAAGATTACTTTCTGGAAATCTATTGTTTACAAAACCAAAGTTAGGATCTAGTTTTGATAAAACTTGAGGCTCGAGCTCAACGAGTAAAAAGAAAGGAGACATAGTAGATTTCGATCTAGTTTTGATCGAGCCGTGGACGTAGGGAAAGTTTATCCCGAACCACGTTAAACTCTTTGTGTTCTTACTTTCTGTTTTTACTTTATTATCATCTTCTTCATACTCTTGCATATAAATTTTGGTTGATTATTTCTCCAAAGAAAGAAAACGTTTCTCACCTTAAAAAGAGCATTAACCACCATATTCCGCACACAACTTTAATCAAGTTTAAATCTGTGTTTATCACTCTTGATTATTGTTATTCACTCATAAGGTATTATTTGAGTAAGACTTAATCTTCCTAACAAAAAGATTTGTTTTACTAATCCTAGCTATCTTAGTTATTAAGAGTGCTAAAGCCATATATTTAAGTTTGAACAAGAAAACCTAAAAAGTTTTGAATTGGTGTGTTGGGGGGGGGGGGGGGGGGG
>JAPKLX010000083.1:1130732-1232768 GCA_026898415.1 Leonotis leonurus
CTTCTCTTATCAATTATTCATTTCGTTGGTCATGTTCCCGGCTTTACCAGAATTAGTAGAAAGCGGGCGTGACACCTAGCGACCGCTACCCCCTAGCGGTCGCTGGCCCCATGCATCTCACCAAGACAGAGCATAGGGGTAGCGACAACCCCCCCCCCCCAGCGGTCGCTACCCCTTGACGCTGGAAAGATGATCAGAGAATTAGGATAGCGCTCGCTAGCCTGACGGATTTTTCTTTAACTATTTAAACCCCCACCGCGATGCAAAAAAGGGACTTCCTTCACGTTTTTTTTACTTCTAGTCTAGGGTTTAGACCATGAGAGAAAATACTTTTAGTCTAAATTTTTATTTCTTGTTCGTTCTTCAATTTCGTTGTGGATTCGTTCGTGATTCAAACCCGGAGTACTTTAATGCATTATTTTTCCTTTCAATCCGTGAGTTCTTTTACTGCTTTCTTTATTGCTTTATGATTTATTTCTTTCTGTTCTATTATTGATTAATTTCCAATTCAGTAATACAAATCTTTCAATCATGTTAATTAATCAATTCAAAACATGTTTCAATTCAGTTTCCTTAATTCATTGTTCTTAGATTTAAGATTTAATTACTTTATTAGTTTTCGCCTAGATAGATTAATTAGATTAAAAATCCAAAACCCCCTCTTTTTAATTGCTTTCTGTTCTGCAACATAGATATAAGTCCTGCTTAGCTTTCCTTGAGAATACGACTTAGGGTTAACCTTATTAATATATAACGAACTCGTACTCTTGCGAACAATTTAATACAATAAGTTGGAAGTATATCGACTGGAAATATTCCTCGTGCCCTATACTGAGTCCCTTTATCAGACAGTGGGTCTGGTCTAAACAATGCCACGTACTGAAGGTTTAAAATAAGTTGGAACACCAACTCTCATATTTAAGCCACACAATCAAGAAATCAAGATAACAAATGAATACTCGGTTAATACGTTTCCGATTACAACCGATATTGATTGGACTTTGATCCGACACAAGGATTATCTCTCTACCTCACTCTACGTCTAATGAATTGCAACAGTGATCAATCGGTACAATTAAATGAGCATAATCCAAACAACGAGCATGAATAACGATAACATCAATAATCAACAAGAAATTCAACCCTAGTGGACATTCAACCTACACAATCTATTCATACAATCATAAGCAAGAAACTTACTATGATAACACTACTTGGATGGAGAGGTTGATCTCCATCTTAATCCATCTTCCAAAAGTCTTAGAATACAGTACTAATGTTTTAGAGAGAGTTCTAAAGTTTCAGTACAAAGATATATATGAAAATACATCAGCTTTCCTCTTTAAATCGCTTCCAAAACAGCCAATTTAACGGGCCCATAGACCGCTACTCAGCGGTCGCTGGGGTGCACTCTCTGAATTTCTGAAATTCTTCACTCTAGCGACCGCTGGCCTATGTAACATAAATTTTTTTGGAAAATATAAAATTGAAGCTCATCTCGATAGGAGTCCACAGCCGCAAATGGATTCAAATTCAGAGTTATAACGAAGGAGAACGAGCCAAAAAAAATTGTTGCGCAAAATGTAACAATTTTGCATGTGGCCATGCTCTCGCGTTCTTTCTTCTCTCGTCTTCTGCCCGTAACTCCTAGCAAACTCCCGTCCGGTTTCCTCATCTTCGTTCGGCTTAGCACATACGAAACATCAACTAAAAACACACCAAAAATATGATAAACAATTGTTCAACATAAAACGTGTGTCTAGTTCTCGCAATTAAACGAGTCTTATAGCATGTAATAAGCTGACCCTAAGTCGTATCTCAATGAAGGCTTAATAGGGCTTCCTAATTCAAGTGCTATAGACTAAACATTAAGTCCTAAACATTCTGCCAATTACTAATTTTCGCATGTATAATCAGATTGTGACTCTGACTCTTGTATTAAAGCCACACAATCAAGAATTCACGATATCAAATGAATATTCGATCTATACGATTCCGATTACAACCGAAATTGATTGGACTGAGGTCCGACACAAGGTTCGTCTCTCAACCTCGCCCTATGTCTACTGAATTGTCACGATAATCAATCGATATAATTTGATAATCACAATCCAAACAACAAGCATGAAATAACAATAACATCAATAATTCATAAGAATTCAAACCTAATGGAGATTCAACTACTTCAATCCATTCATATAATCTCAAGCAAGAAATCAAATAAGAAACTTATTTCGATTACACTATTAGGTTGGAGAAGTCAATCTCCACCTTAAATACTTCTTCCAAAATGTAAAAGTACATAATTAAATACTTCTAAAGAGAATTCTAATGTCAAGTGCTCAAGTTCTATCTAATAAATGTGAGAGAGCCCATGAAAATACATCAGTTTCCCTTAAAAACTCGTCCAGGAAATGCCGCCCCACAACCGCTGCATAGCAAGCGGTCGCTGGCACGGCCTCTCTGGCACACGAAAATCTGCAGTCAAGCGACCACTGGCTGCACTTCTCTGTCCCTCGAATTTCTGCAGTCCAACGAGCGCTGGGAACAAAATTCCCGCTGGGTTGCAAGCTTACTTCCTTCGGGTAATTTCTCCTTCCGTGTACTCGTCAGCTCGCACTACTTTGTTCAGCTTTGTGTACTCGGCACATTTGACATCTATTTAGCTCCAATCAAGCCTGTCTCGTCATCCTACATTCAAAATAATAACAAACAACACACGACATAAACACGAACTAAAAGACACCAAATCGACTCCAAGTAAAAGCTAAACACGACAAAAGAAAAATCAAAAACACGCATAGAATCGAGTTAAATAACTCGGCGCCAAAATTTGTTCAACCTAAAACGTATGTTCAAGTTCTTGGAATTAAATGAGTCCTATAACATGTAATAAGCTAACCCTAAGTCGTATCTCAAGGAAGGCTTAGCAGGGATTCCTAATTCAAGTGCTACAGATTAAACATTAAAGGGTCCTAAACATTCTATCAAGATGCAACGAGTAGATAGTTAAAACTAAACAATTAAATAAACTAAATAACATGAATTAGGAATTAAGGCTCTTGGACATCATATCCACCTGGATTAACACATGCTACGGTCATTCATGCATTCATCCATACATTAAGAATCCTTAAAAGTCATCTAACCACTAACTTCCGCATTCATAATTAGATTGTGACTCTGACTCTCGTATTAAAGTCACACAATCAAGAATTCACGATACAAAATGAATATTCGATCTTTATGTTTCCGATTACAATTGAAATTGATGGGACTTGGGTCTGCATTATGTTTATCAATGTGTATTCTCAATCTCTCATTAATTGGTTTTAAAACTCATATAATTCTCTATTATCTTTAATATAGTAACTGTCATCCTAAAATAAGTATGAATAATCAGTTATGGAAAACAATAATATTTTCTATTATCAATTCTTAAAAAACGCAGGATTCTCTAACTATAAAATATATGATTTTTATCTATCCTATCAAAATAATGTATTTAACGTTCAAGTGATATTTATGGAATATTTTATTGATTTAAAATTCCAAAATATGCGGTTAAATAGGTACCACACGATCTCAATTATGGACGACCAAGATTATTTCCTATTTCCTATTAAAAAATCACTTTCTATATAATCTACATCTTGTATAGAGCTGGCAAAAATGGATCGAACTCATTGGCCTGCCCAAAAGTCCGGGGTTTGGGCGGGTTTGGATTAGGAAAAAAGAGGCCAGAAAAAAAACGGTCATAAAAAGTCCGCTCCAAAATAACCTTAGGCCCGATGGGCTTTGGGCTAAAAAACCTGGGGATTTCAGGCTAAAAAGCCCGCCCGAATATAGGATAAAATATTATTTTTCGCAATTTTTATTTAATTTAATTATCATTGTAATATTTATATTTTTGTATGACTTTGATAGATAATAAATAAAAGACTTTTAAAGTTTTAATTGTTTATTTTAGGATTGTTATATAATTTAAATTATGATCTTGTGATGTTTATATTTTATGTCTTTTAATTATTTATTCATAATTTTATTAATATTTAAAGATATTAATTGCATAGTTTAATTTTACGTTGTAAATGTCATATTTTAAAAAAAATCTTTTATATTTTAAATAAATTGAATTTTTGGCCCACAAAGAAAAAAGCTTGCCCGTTTGAGGTTGGGTTGGGCCTCACATTTTGAAGCCTGAAAATATTCGGGCGGCCCTGGATGGCCCTCAAAATTTGAAAATCCCGATGGGCCAGGCCGGGCAGGCCCTGCCCGCTACTTTTGCCACCTCTAATCTTGTATTTATATTTATAATGTTGAAATTAAATTAATTGATCTTTGTAGCGCAGATGGAAAGATACTTGTTGTATGATCTTAACAACCACTGTTCAATTCTTACACTGTATTGTGAAGGAATCGGTACGAATTCTAAAAAAATATAATATATATTATATATATATATATAATGTTTAAATTATTGAGCATTTGTGTGAACATGTTCAAAAATGGAATCAACAAATTCTTTATTGATGACCCAATAATAAGAACTAGGGGTGAGCAAAATTAAACAAATACGAAAAATCAAACTGAACCAAACCAAAATATTAAATTTGGTTTGGTTATTTTGGTTTTATAGTTTGGTTTGGCTTTATTTTTTGATACGAATTTTAATTTGGTTTGATTCGAATTCATACAAAACCAAACCGAAAAATTCGAATTATTTTATTAGTATTATAATATATTTTTATTTTATTAAATAAGTTTATTTTAACATATATATTTTTATTTTATTTTTTATTTATATTATATTTTATATTTCAAAATATTAAATATTATGTAGGAAATTAAATGTAATACTTCAATAGTTTTTTAGATCTACAATAAATAGAATTATAATATTCAATAAATTATATAATAATTGTTATTCTTTGAAACTCGAAAAATACTGAAGTTACATTCATGATTTTTTATTATAAATTTTAATTTTAAACTTTTTAAAGTTAAAACTTAATTTTTTTTAGTACATAAAAATTATTAAATATATATATATGATTTTATTTTAATAATTAATTATTTTTAAAATTGAACGAAATTAGTTATTAAATAAAATATTTGGATAAGCCGAACTAACCCAAACCAAACCGAAATAAATTTCGTTATTTTGGTTTGGTTAATTTTTTTTTTTTGGTTTGGTTTGGTTATTTTTTTCAATCCGAATTATAATTTGGTTTGGTTCGATTTTTGGCAAAACTGAACCAAATACCTGAATGCTCACCCCTAATAAGAACACATAACTAGTAGATGAAATGACTATTACTTAATTTGAATAATAATAATAACCGACTTAGCAGTAATAATTACATTGTATTAAACTATATAAATATAATATACTCTATTCGTCCACAAAAAACTCACATTTGCCTTTTCTTCTCTAATTCTTATCTTCAATCCATTTTTATTCTTCGTCTTTGTATCTTCTTCTACGGTGTCTTTGTGTCAAGCTGTCACCGTTTTTATTAGGAGACGAAAAGTCTTTTCGGTGTTGTTATCTTCCGAATTAAGGGTGCTTTCTAAAATGAAAGTTACTGAAGTCATATTTACGAACAATTATGCCTTAAGAAAGATTAAACGGACTTGTTTTAATAGTGATTAGAGGAATGATGAAAAAAAATGTTATAGATGATTTTGTGTTAAAACATACAAGAAAAGCAAAACTTTTAAATGAATGTATTAATTTTTTTATATTTTTTATTTTACTCCCTCCATCCCAGCTAAGTTGGGGCATATTCCTATTCGGACCGTCCTGACTATGTTGGGGCGTTTCCCTTTATAGAAAAAATTAGCTAAAAAATAAGGGAATTTAATCCCTTAATTAACTAATGTTATCCCTTAATTAACATTCCCTAAATTTAATCCTCCCCGCCCCCCTCCCAAATCTCGAGAAGCATCTAAACCCTTCCCCATTACACTTATTATGTAACTCTCTCTCTCTCTCCAGCGAAACCCAACTCCTTCTTCACCCATTCTGCCACTCTCTAGTAAAACCCCCTCCACCACACCCCCACCGCGATGACAGATTGGAGCGGTGAGGGACTATCTAAAATGGGGATATCTCCCCCCACCACGATGACACATGAGAGCAGTGGGGTTGAGGTCAGTTGTTCCACATTAAGGGTTTCACCCATCCCGATTACAGGTAAAGATGGATCCATCCATCGTCACCCCCCCCCCATTGGGGTTGATGGCAGCGTGGATGGATCCAAGTCATCTTCTAATGATGAGATCGATTATTATCGAGATCTCAGTCCCTTAACCACTTTTCCTTTTGCTATTTCGACTAAATCTTGGGAAGCAGGCATGTCTGACATGTATGTGTTCTTGATTGGTGTATGTTCTTGATGTGTTCTGGATAAGGTATATGTTGTTGATGTGTTCTGGAGCTATGCTTTGTCTGAAATAGGGTTATTAGATAAGAACAAATCTATGCTTTGTCTGAAACGAGGATATTTGATAAGAACAAATCTATGCTTTGTCTGAAATTGGGATATTTGTTGTATGTGTTCTGGATATGCAGGAGCTATGTGTATGGGTTGTTGTTGATGTGTTCTGGGTATGATGTGTGTTCTGGATATGGTGACTGTTGGTGTATGTTGTTCAATTGATAAATGAAGCTACTACATGTTTGTTAATAACAACCCATTTACAAAATCTACAGCCTGCTTTACAAAATCCCCTGCCTTTTTACCAAAAATACAGCCTGTTTACAAAAGCCCCTGCCTTTTTACAAAAAAATAAAACATGTTTACAACTTAAACACATCATCATGATGTATTTAATGACCATAAACACACAAAATATTCACTGCCTGAACCCCTATGCTCATATCATTCAATTCCATAGACCCCAATTGATTGCACTATTTCTAATATTCATTCATGTTTGTTCATGTCTTTCAAATACTTCATGCACTCCATTATTAATGCTTGTGAAACCTCTAGGTTAACTGGTAGTCTATCTGCCCTTATCATTGCCCCTTTACCCATGTGTGACACTCTGTAAGAATTGCTGCCTTGAGTCTTCATGATCTCAACCATACTGCCCTGCAGACTTAGAAACACATTGTTCAATGTGGTTGGTGATAGCATTTCAAATGAATCTTGCACTGCATTCAGTAGATCATTCACTGTCTTGCATGTTGTCTCTGTTTGTAGTGATTGAATTACTCTAAACCAGCCTATATCATTAACATTGCAGTCTGGACTGTTTGGTGGCTGCTGTATCAGCTTTATGTTGAAGCCGTTTTGGCTTGCAGCAGCCCTGAACTCTAGATCACTATCCATTATGTGGGGTTTAACATTATCTTGTTGAATGCTTATGTTCTTACTTGCTCCTACTGACCACTTTGACATAATGGCTGGTATGATCTGTAAAATATAAATGTGGGTGGTTAAGTTAATGACTGATAAGAACTGATACTTGTTGATTTATGTCTGATGAGAACTGATACTTACTTGATCTATGTTTGGTCATTTATTGCATTTAATAGATAAGAACAAATATGTACTTGGTCATTTATTGCATTTATTGGATGAGACCAGATCTATGCTTTATCATTTATTGCATAAGAACAGATTCACACTTGGTCATTTATTGCAAGAACATATTCACACTTGGTCATTTATTGCATTCATTGCATAAGAACAGATACACACTTGATCATGCTAATGGTCTTGAGTTAGGTTATGATCTGTGATGATGAACTATGTTTCACATGATATCAAGTGTAAAACTAAACATAAGTTGCTACCTTGTTTATCAAACAAGCCTTAATGACATCCTTTGTGATAGAATCGACTGCTTTTGTCTCCAAAGTGCCTGTTTGTCTGTTCTTGTTGTTCCTCTTTGCTAGAACAACTTCAGTGAAGGGGAAAATACCTATCTTCCCATCGAATAAAACTTCCCCATTGTTTGCAAATAAGGGTCTTGCAACAGCACACATGAACATTATTTTATAGTGATGAACTTTTTGTTCTTACAAGTTCTGTGTGGCTCCACCTCCCCCGAAGCTAAATAGAAACTGTGTGAACCCCTAGTTATATAAAACCACTTCTCGTCTATATGCACTATGTTGTGCATATTCTTAAACTTGATTTGATTTAGAATCATATCTATCTCTAAGGATTCTAATGAAAACCTCAACCTTAACAGCTTGTTTGGGGCTGTTAAATCTGATTTTAGGGCTGAAGTATGAGACTTAATCATACCTGCATTCACCCATCTACCTACGATACTCTTGCTATGTCCTAATTCTTGAGCTGATTTTCGAATACCCCCCTCTTTGTGTAGTCTAAACTAGTAAGTAGAGTAAGATCTAAATGCGACACTTTTTTTTTTGTTTAGTGAAATCTTTTGAAGGAAGAGTATGCATTCTATGAATGTGTTTAGTGATTTATAGAGTTTGAACATGTTGTTTGAATTTTCAGATTTTGTCATTTGGCAAATTTCAGTTTGGCGCCTGTTTTTTTGGCCAAATCACACCTATTTGGTGTGTTTAAGTATTAGACCCTTTCTCTACTTTTATAAGTATGATTTTATTCATTTAGTATTTTTTAAATTCATTTTATCGATCATTCAGTTTTTTTTATTCATCTTATTGCAATTAATTTTGCATTCAACACATAACACAATTAAAATTAAATCAATAAAAAGGACTAATTAAATTAATTAATTTAAAAGCAGTGTTTAAAAATTAAAACAGTAAATTAAATTAAAAATACAGTATAATTATTTTTTATTAACAATAAAGAAATAAAAAGTGAAAATAAAAGTCTAATCATTAACTAATCTATAAGGCTACTTTATTACAAACCCACTTAAAATACTAAACATAGCTACCTTAAGTACCATGCCGAAAAGTTTTGCCCCAACTTAGCCAGGACGGAGGAAGGATAATTTAATAAAATAAAAAATATTTAAATTATTAATAAAAAAATTATTTCAAAATTTTCATAGGGCCTCATTTAAGTTTGCCCCGGCCCTGAATTTGAGTCTGACTTTTGTAACGCAATCTTGCAATTTAAATTTAATGTAGTATAATTTAAAAATAAATAGGTGGTAGTTGTAGGTGGCTTATTGCGTTTTTTAGTGGAGTTGCAACAATAGGACCTCTAAAACAGTGTTTTAAAAATAAGACAGGACTAGCCGGTTCAATCGGTTAGCCGCAAACCGGTCAAATAATCAATCCGGTTATGTTAATTTGGGGTCATTCAATGATCCAATCCTATCCGGTAAAAACTAGCAAGAACCGGTGAACTAAAAACCTAGCTCATTAATCTTTTTTAAAAAAATTTGTGGAAAATGTTAGAAGTAAGGATTGAACCTTAATCTGACATATAAAATAGACAAACTATGTAACTTATTAGACTAGATAAGACATTTACTCATTGAATTTCAATTATTAAACTTAATATAATATTATTTTTATTATTTTTAAATATTTAAAACTCTAACTACTACTTTTTATTTGATTTAAAAATCTATTGAAATTATCATTATTAAACTTTAAAATTATTATAACATAAATTAATAATTTTTATTTGATTTTATACAATATTTTTTCACAAAAATTTATAAAATATTATATTGTCGTCTTAATAATATTAATAACTAATAACTATTAGTTCATGAAACGTATAAAGTTATAAAATTAAATTTGATTTTTATACAAATTTTATTTAATTATTCATATCCAATATTTTGAAATATTATATATACATAATTACGTTCTAAACATATTGATGTAATTCATATTTTGGATCCAACCCAAATTAAATTGGAATGCGCGTGGGATGGCATGGGACTCGTTAATTTCAAACAGACAATGAGTAATACTGCAGTAGGGAAATGGAATCTTCCCCATTTTCTCCATTCTTGTCTCTATCTACCTAATTTAAATACGACAAATACTTTTTTTCATTCCTAAAAAACATTGAAAAAAAAGGTACGAGTTAGTCTAATTGGTCAAGATTCAAATGCAGTTACTATATTGTGATCCAAATGATTATCTAAAAAGATATTTATAATTTGATGAGGTTGTGCTTTCATTTACATATAATTAATATATATTTTTATGAGTTTAGTTCACACGATCGATGATCGACTTTCGTAAAAAGCATGGAGTCGTGAGTCGTCCCACTACATATGCCTTTCTTTATCTCTTGGTGGGTTTTTTGTTTGTATGTCTTGCTCCTTTCTCATTCGGTACCACCCTCCAACAAAAACGCCATATCGTTAGAATGAAATAAATTTTGTTAGGGGATGACATAAGTAGGAATAATATGAATAATATTTAGTAGGAATGAAATGAATTTTGTAACGGAATGAAGATGATAAATGAATCAACTAATTCATTCAATTCTTATGGTTGATATTATTAAGGAATGAAAAACATTTTTTCTATTTAAATTGTACTATTATAATAAAAAGATCAATATTGTCTAAATTCTAAAAATCAAGTTCGAATTTGGTTCAATAAATAAAATCGAGCTCAAGTTCATTTCGTTTATTATTCGATCTAATAGTGAATTCAAATTCAAACACGAACTCAGATCGAGTTAGTTAAATATTCGAGTTTGTGCTCATGAAAAAAATTATTTATTAAAATTATTTGTTATAATATGTTTTTTATGTTAATTTGACAAATTTATAAACTAGTTCATATATAAATTCGCGAACTATTCGAAACTCGACAAGTTAAAATTATATTTGAAGATATTTGTGAACCATTCGAACCGAATACAATTAGTCATGAAAAATAATTTTTGTTACTTCCATTATTTGTTGGTTGTGCAAAAAAACCACGTAAAAATTATATTCATCGATTTTCTTTATTTGGTCCAATAGAACAAGAACGGCTCAATCAGCCCGACTCGACCTAGTCCAAATGAAATTTTCAAAAAAAGTTTTATAAGTCATTTCTAAAACTTAACAATTATTTAAAGAAAATAAAAATAAACTTCATTCCAGATAATTGGGAATATCTAATACCAAGAGTAGTGGAAAAAATGATTTATCTTATATTCATGAGTTTACTGATTAATGCAGGAACGATTATTCATGATTATTATTGTATACCAATCATGAGATAAGAAATAGAAGCAATACCAAGGGTATTGAAAGTAATGATTAATCTTGTGTGGCTTTCTGATTCCTACATGAATAATCATTCATGCATACCAATCATCCCCTTTTACTGATAAAAATATGAAAAATATTTGACGATTTCATTTCATTTGTATTCCTTGCACGTACCAAGTATAGGAATTAAGCATAATTTTTCATTCCACTCCTACCTTCACTCCATTACCCACTATTCCATTATCTTCTTATTTCATTTCACCCAACCAATCACCTCAAAATTTACATTCTCGTGATTTGAATGAATTCAATGAAAATGAGTAACATCTATAATATAGAAACGTAGTTGTAGCAAAACTGATAAGCTTCACTAAACAAATTATTATCAGAAGTTAAAGTTAAGTGAGATGTTGAGGTTTTAGAATTGAGAAACTATATTGCAAAAATTATTATCAAAAGTTAAAGACTACTTCTTTAATCGAAAATATCACTGCAAGACACACCAAGATTGATGGTGTTAAGAGCATCTCCGTATTTTAGTAAATAAATGAAATTTTTTGTACGAGGTCCACAGTTTTTAGTAGGGGTGTCTATTTGGGAATCGGGTATTTCGGGTAATACCCGATATCCGATTTTCAGATTTTTGGGTCGGGGTCGGATATTAATATTCTAGGATTTTCAGGTTCGGATAATACCTGATTGGGTATTAGCCGAAACCCGAATTTTTTTTAATTATTATTTATATAATATTATAATTATAATTTATAATATTTTAATACTCTAAATATTTGAATTTTTTTAAATTACCCGATAATATTCGATAAATATCCAAAAATAATAATTTTTTTAATTAAATTGGGTAATTTCAGGTACCCGAATACCCTACTCGTAATACCCGATTCGGGTTCGGGTACCTGAAATATTTTTCGGGTTCGGGTTAGGGTATGAAAAATTTAGGGTTTTCGAGTTCGGGTATCCGAAAATTTCGGGTAGATTACCCTACCCGACCCGAATAGACACCCTTAGTTTTTAGAGAGTTTGTGTTGTTTTCCAGGAGTGAAAGACTCTCAATTTGGGGCTCTCTACTTGTTTTGTATTTTTATGATTTATGTATTTTTTTTGGAACATTTGTTATGAATTATATTTATTTTATTTAAATTACAAATTTAAATCAATAAATATGAAATTAAAATTTAATTTTAATTTTAATTTTAATATTTTTTATTTAATTAGATTAAATTGAATAAATTTTTTTAATTTAAATACATTAGTAAAAAACAAAAATTAAAATTAAAAAACATTAACTGAAAAAGAAAATTAAAATTTAAATTAATTAATTAAAAAGCAACATTGAAATTGAAATTACAATAATTAAAAACCTAACTTAGAAATTGAAATTACAATTATTAAAAAACCTAACTTAGAAATTGAAATTACAATAATTGAAAAACCTACATTAGAAATGAAAATTACATTAAAGTTAAATTATTTATCCTTCTTGCTTTTGATTTTAGCCACCATCATCATGTGTGTCTCGAGTTGATCGAAAATCATTTTTGATGTGTCTTTCATCAAGATCTTATACTCCATAATCATCATTTGAGTGGATACGAATTCCTTCAATCCCTGGACAAGTTGGCTCCGATCTTGAAGAGAGATGGTTGAAAGATTGGAGAATAAATAAAGATGTGTGAAAATGTGAGATTGAAATATGGTATTTATAGATGAATTTATGTATTAAAATAAAAAAAATAGAAAATGGCGGGCTCTGGAGTCCCCCATCCCCAGTGTCAAAACCAGCGTAGCCTCCGAAGACCAGAAACTGCCTCTCGACCCAAAGACTCAACTCCAGATGCTCTAACTCCACGTCTCGATGCCTAGACCCAATGCATAGTAGTCCTTCCTTTTTCAAAAGAAAATCTTAGAGGTGCAAAAATGTTTCGTAGTGCTGGCAGAAATCAAGGACATGAATGACTTCAATCAAAAGAAATTATAGAGTACAATCATGGGGTATAAATAATTATTTATTTTCATTAATAATTTATTAAGCCTTTTCTTCATGTGTATATATATATATGTGTGTTGTGTTTCTCGATATGAACAAGCAAAATGACTAGTCCTTCATGTTCATAGCTTGATTTGGACCACATACCTTTCATAGTAACGTCCATTTTTTGTTTGCATCCTATGATTTCTAGCCATTGAACTACGTTGTCATGACAAAAAGATACGTTTATTTGACGTTTGCTTAAATCATTCACAGAAAGCAACAAACGCTATCATTTTCATTATCAAATGTTTTGTGACAACTCATTAATTAAAAATATTAATTGAAAATACTTGCCCCAACATATGGGTTAAGTATTTTAAATCATTTGAATATTATGTATAATATGTGGTGGCCGAGGAGCTGTATTAAGTATGTCAAGAAATGACTATAAAAAGGTAAGACTTAATTTGACAATATACCAAATTTTGTTTGCAGAAATCACTAATTGTTTTCCACCCAAGAATATCTTATCATTTCCATGAATTTTCACAAGCAATATTTAGTAAATATTTAAACTAAGTGACAGGAGTTCGTCATTTGCGAAATAAAAGATTTATCACAATCTCGCAATTAGAGGTTCCCACTTATCCCAGTATTTAGGAGTGTCAATTTATCGGGTATCAGGTATTTCGGGTAATATTCGATACTTGATCAAGTTTGGATACTCGAATATCCGATTTTTAGATTTTCGGGTCGGGACTGAGTTATCATATTCTAGAGATTTTGTGTTCGAGTAATGCCTGAAATCTGAAATATTTTTTTATTTCTATTTATTAATCATATAATATTATATTTTAATTTTATAATTTAAATATTTTAATACTTGAAATATCTAAATTTTTAAAAAACACCTGATAACGCTTGATAAATACAAAAAAAATACGAATAATTTCAATCAAATCGGGTAATTTTGGGTACCCGAATACCCTACCCGAAATAGACGAATCGGGTTCGAATTCAGTTAGTAAATATTTATGATTTTCAAGTTTAGATAACCGATCAGAATAGACACCCCACCTATAATAAGGTGTATGCTAAAAAGAATATGCTTGATCAGAAATTAGAATTATGCGATTTCTGGATATTATAATTATTTACTTATAAAATAAATAATAATTCATTGGAGCATGACGAAATTCATAATATTTTATGAATTTAATCATAATTAGTTAATATTATATGAACTTATATTATTTTTATTTTATATGAATTTATGCCTGACTTATCTCATTTATCTCATTTAGTAATCTAGAATAAACCGTCAATTAAATGACTACCTATACATCATTTTGCAATTTTAACTATATTTCAAATCTTCACACATAATTACCCAATCCATTTTATTTGCAACTAAAATGCACGTCATTTTTCAAATGATCAAACTTTCAAAATCTCACATTATAATACATGAGTTGCTGTTGAGTAGCACTACTTTCAATCTAAAAATAATTGTTGGAAACCAAATATAAGTTGACCAAATTCAACTAGTGGATTTAAATAAGTGATGTGTAGAGACTACAGAAAGGCTAAATTTGTCACCTTTTTATTATCCAACGAAAGAAACACTTAATACATAGTATATCTCAACTATTAAAAACACATTTTTATAATTTACTGTAGATCAACTGAAAAGTTCATCTGGGCTGCGGTTTCTTTAATCACTTCAATCTTTTCTTCTGCAAAAAAATTCCCAGACATGCATTAATCGATCCGAAGATCCTCAAGAACCCACTTCTCTTTCTGTGCCATCTTCACATATAGCAATAAAACAAAGTGTAATTTCTTTGTAGAGAGAGGCTGGGAATAGGGAGAAAAGTCAGAAAGCGATGCTGCAGTTGCACAGCTTCCGGCCATGGATTTCAACGAGAAGTATAGATTCGAATTTGAGTTTATATAAAAGGTCGTTATTTTGTTATTAATTTATCAAAACATTCAAAATATATTATGTTTTATCTAGTTTTCAAATCAAAGTAGGCTTCATGCAGGCGAGTACAGCTGTGATGGGAATACACACGTGGTGTATGTGAAAATATCTCAACCATTGTGTAAAGCAAGTTTTGTATTCATCACATGTAAAAGCGCTTGTTCAAGAATAAAATGCCATGTTTTCATGCTTGCGGTCTGCATATTAGACTATTTTGGGGTTTATTTCTGGAAAGTTTTAACTTGATCCAAGATTCTAATAAACTGAATATGGCTTAATAAGAATATAGCTTCTGAAAATGTTTGTGCCTTCTTTGGAGGGAAAAGAAAATTGAGTACCGAACAGTGTTGGATATATATTTTAAGTTGGTGATGAGATATTACAAGAGGGTTGTTGTTTATCTAACTTCACATTTATTTGCAGTGTGCAAATAAGACTATTGTGGAGTTTTGTCATTGGAAATTTAAATTGCTTGAACATTCAAATAAACTAAATCTTGACTTTGGAAATCTCTATGGTTGCTAATAACTTTTTTCAAGTTAATACTTAATAATACTGCCATGTTTTATATTTGTGTTCTGTTTCAAGACAAAGGAAAAGTGAGTGTTGTGTATATATTGGGAGGTTTTTTTTTTGGTACAAAGCTTCACATATATTTGGCTTTCTTATTTATGGTTTAGCTCTATGGAATTGTAAAACTTTGGTACAATACCGAGGTAGAGCATTGAAGGGCTCTTCCTTAGTTGTACCAGAGACAAGATTATCCTATTTGTGCCTTATACTTTTGAATGCACCCCTCATTAAATTGGTGGTCATTGGTACATATCTTTGTATTTCTTCGACTGATGATGCCAGATGTTTTTCAGAAACTCAAGGCTATATTCCTGTGGCTGGGTTCCCTTTTCGATCTGCCATGTTGATATTATGTTAATAAACAATAGAGGTGAGGAAATATAGAATCTGGCACACATTTCGTCAATTCATCTTACACTAAACATAAACATACTATTGTATCCAAAATGGCTGATTATTAGATTCATTACAACTTTTGCAAGAGAAATTGAGAATGGGGTGCAGAACGAAACAGAGGAAACTCGGTTCCACAGTGAGAATCAGCCTCTGCAGCAAATGGAATTCTAGTCTCCCGTATACGGATTCACAAAGTAATTCTGAGGTGTGTGCAGTTCATCTCAGTATATGTTGCGATTAGCCGATTACTACAAGTATTCATTACTCATGCTTAATACTGGCTCCTATTTTAATTTCATTGGAATATTTGCATATACACGTCCTAGAAAATAGCTCGCCCTTCTCTGAAGCTACTCTATGCTAACAATTTTTCTGAAATCATTGAGAGGTTCAGAGGAAAAGTGAAAAATGAATATCGCATAAAATAGAATGATCTGTTGGTGACTAGTAATTACTTTTTAATATTCTAAAGTTGAAGTAGCACTTGTATTTCAAAAATATAGATATCGTCTAAGTAAATGTGTAACCTTTTGTTTCTTTAGAGTTTTATATCCATTGGTTTCTCTTTCATAATCCAACACATTTGCTAATTTTCAATAGAACCTAGGGATAATTATAGCTTACGGAAACACATCCAGTATGAGCTTAAACAATGACCCAACCTTCAAAATATTTGTGAAAAACTGTGACTTCGGACGAAGTTTTAACTTTTAAATATGGCACGAGAGGTATACAAAAATCTGACTTAACTTGACAGGGACGTGTGGCACAACTACCCAGTTCGAATGTGAGCTTCTTATAATTTCCACGCGTGTCTCAGTCTAATTAATTGTAAATTACCATGCGTGCTATATTTGAAACTTTGTCCAAACTCCAAAGGTCATGGTTTTGTTCAAATATTTTGAAAGTCAGGGTCAGGCTATAAACTATAATTATCCCCCGAATTTATTTGAGAGGCCCTGGAGCACTTATATGTGTTGTATATTGATATAAGTATCCGGATAACTAATAACTAGTTGGCCTTGAAACCTGTGCAGGATTTTGGAGCTAAACTCCTCATGGCATCCCTATCGTCTTATTTCTTGATTAGATTGATACATCTAAGCTGCAATAGAGTGACTATCACAGTTTTTCGAGAATCTTTCCTTTATGCAGTTCAAACAGTTGGCGCTTCAACATTGCCTTTTGCATGCATTTCCAATCCCTTGAGTAAACCAACAGCACTTCAATTGGATGTGTCTTTGCCTTCGTTTCAAGACATCAGATGGAATATTGCTCGTTTAATTTATTTATTCAACATACAGCTCGAGAGAAATGTTGCCACGTAAGAGCAACAAATTTTATTTTCTTTCTTTGCTATGTGTGTGTGTGTGTATATATAGACAGATAGATGTTGTTCTGTAGTCTCGTGCATTTTTCGAAGTAATGTATTTTCTTTATGTCATATTTCTTATGTTCTGTTCCACATTAGCGCATTTATACTTTCTCATGGCAACTGTTCTCCGTATTTAACTAATTCTAAGTTCTTTATTTAATTTTTTGCAGGTTTTTTATTGTGCTCCTTGTGGCTTGTTTCTCATTCGTCGTCATCGGTGGTTTCCTCTTCTTTAAGTTCAGGTTATGTATTAATCACGCCTTCCAAAGATCTATACTAGAAAATAATTGTCCTTTTAAAATTATTTCCCCATTTTCTGCTACAAGATTTTTAGAAAGTCGAACTTGAGATGCCCTCGTACTCCTTTGTTAGGACATGACAAAACCATAACTACATGGAATTCCATGTTTTGAATGAGCTCTTTAGCAATTAAGGGGTGTCATTTTTTAGTCGAATAAGATCACAAACTAATCTTTGCTTTTGTTGCATGTCATGGTTCTGTAGTATGATGGAAATGCAATTACATCGCTTCAATATGACATGTTCTGCAGTTCAATAAATTATTCACGATTATGATTTACAACAATTTCCTTCTACTGAGATCTCAAGCTGGATTACTGAAATGATATAATATATATATACACACACTATGGAGAATCACAGGGGTAGCAAGAACGGAAGTCAGACTCTTGAGGATTGCTATTGGGAGGCATGGGCTTGTTTATGTTCGTCATCCACACACCTGAAAGTGTGATTCATCTTTATCAACGTAACTCATTGTATCGTCAGAAAGAAGTCGAGTAGCAACTTCGTTTTTAACTATCATCTTCTGGCTTCAACTGCAGCAAAGAACTCGAATTGAACGCGTCATTGGCTTCATTCTTGCCATATGGGGAATACTGTTCTATTCCCGGCTATTGAGCACAATGACTGAACAATTTAGGGTAAGATTGTTAAAGATATTACGTCTTCTTAGAGGTCAGTATGAAGTCACATCCCTGATTAGAATTTGAACAGCACAATATGCACAGACTCCGAGAAGGGGCACAAATACAAGTTCTAGAGACGGATCATATCATTATTTGTGGATCAAATAGTCGTCTGAGCTTTGTTTTGAAGCAGCTGAATAAATACCATGAATTTGCTGTTCGCTTGGGCACTGCCACTGCTAGGTAACTTCTTTGTAGTAATCCTGATATGTTACAGGGTTACATACAGATTAATGCATGAACTTTTACCAGATTAGCAATTTCAACCCCGATATTTGAAATGTATCCAAAATTACCCCACCTTTCAACTTTTAGCAAATTCGACACTCCCAAAATTTTCTGATACATCTATTTTTCTTTTGGAAATGGACAAAATTCAAAGAAAACCTCTAGCATCAAACATTATTTCAATTTCTTTTGTTTTCAATGGCTTTCAAAGTTCAAAATGGTGGTCGAAAATTTGTTTCACATCAATTTGAGCTCATGATTGAAATGTTTCAAATGTCGTTCAACACTGCAAATTTGCTCAAAGTTCATGCATCAATTTACAAATAAACACATTTTATTCAGTTTGAAATGGTGCTTAGCTCTTATGGTTGAGGACATTTTACAGGAGACAGAGGATTCTTCTAATGGCGGACCTTCCTAGGAAACATATGGATAAATTGGCTGATAACGTAGCCAAAGACCTCAAGCATATAGATATTTTAACAAAAAGGTAAGTTTACTAGCATATATATACATATATATATATATATATATATATATAAGGTAATAGGTAAAATCACATACTTTCATAAAACAAAGATAAAAAATATCCACTTTATATGATAAATTAAGGAATGATGTAAAGATAAAAAGGTGGTAGGGTTCACAATTTTTAAAGGGTTAACTTTTGCTATTTATTAAATAAGCCAATTTTAGTGGGACGGCCCAAAAAGGAAAACAAACCAATATTAGCGGGATGGAGAGAGTGTATATATATGTGTGTGTGTGTGTGTATAAGGTACAAATACAATGTCAAATATATCCAAAACTATCACCCTTTTTCAATTCTATCCCGGATTATCAACTTTGATCAATTATATTCCAAACTCTGGAAACTAAGCCTAACTATCATTGTAAAAAAATTATAATACCAAAAGTTGGGTAGGATCGTCAGGATTTGTTGTAGCTAGACGTGCACATACATGTGCAACAATGAATCCTTTTAATGCTGCGCAATCTTAAAAAGTCATGTTGACTGACTACTTTTTCTAAATGACATCTTTTTGAGTTATATGGCATTAAAGATTTCATCATTACGCATACTTTTTCAAGTCAATTTCCCAAACATTCTACTCAGCTTTCAGGTATGGGAAGATTTGCATACTTTCTCATAGTTTGAGATATTATTGGTTGACGTTGATAGTTCATGATAGAATTGCAATAAGGGTGATAGGAAAGTATAGGAAATGCATCAATTACTCCTCAGTCCTTTATGAAAACCTAATGCAATTGCAATATGATGGATTTGTGAAGTTTGTGAGTGCTACTTTAGATGGAATTTGAAAGATTTATTGAGTATGATTGCAGTTATAATATTTATATTCAGCAGCAAAATTGCAATTAATAGAAGCTTATTGCTTAATTCTACCGTCTCATGCCAAATTCAGAAATTTGCAACATTCATTCACTTAACCTCTAATTTTTTTTTAAATATCTTTGGATGTTTGGATTTAGTTTTAGAACACTGGACTTCTAAGTGTATTTTGTTAATATTTGAACCTTCGGGGTAATGCTTTAATATATTTTTCATTGGTACTTCAATTTGTACACCTTATGTCTAACATAACCTTTGCTTCTACAGTTGTAGTCTTAGTTTAACCAAATCATTTGAACGAGCTGCAGCCAATAAAGCACGTGCTATAATTATATTGCCAACGAAGGAAGATCGGTAAGAATCAGATGAATCATGATGAGTTGCTAGAATATGAATATAATGACTTGTATTTTATGCATGTGTAAGTATGGTAAGAATGCTAAGGCATTGGAGGATGAGTGACAAATCTATCTTGTACGAAAGTTTCAGAAAATAAAACCTGAATAACTTATCTATTCCTATTACATAATTGGGGCAAAAGTTCAAATACTCACTTTAATAAAGAAAAGATAAAAGATAACCCACTTAAAAATAAAAGATAAAGTCTACCCACTTTTACTTGAGGAGATTACCCTTGTCATCATGTTCTCATGTATTACATGAAATAACATTAGCACATGAGGAAATCCCTCATGCATTCATTCATTAAATATATTGAATTGCATAAACACATGATAAAATCCCTCATGTAATCATGTATTGCATGGAATAACATGACCATATGAAAAATTTCTTCATGTGCTCAAATAAACGTGGATATTGTTTTATCTTTTATTTTGAAGTGAATATCTTTTATTTTTATTTTATGAAAGTCAGCAATTTCATCCATTAGCACTATAAAATTTTGAATTCTTACACTTTTTTTATATATTTATTTATACCAATTTCAATGGATAATTTAGTGATTCAATATATACATATAATAGGGGTGAGTTCATATAGAAAGACTTCCTTGCGTAGGAAGAAAAAGGAATGCATTCTATGTATTATTATGATGCATCTACGTACGAATATAATGCATAATTGTGATAATGCATTTTCATGCATTATATAATACACTATTATTTATTGTTGGATTTTTGTGCATAATATAATACATCGTTAATCTGGATAGTAGATTATAAAAATATCAATGGTCATATTTGTTCTTATTTCTCACATGAGGGTTTCTTTTTAGGTGATCTATTGTTCTCGTCAAAATCTGAACTCATTTTCAATTATATATAATATTTAAGTTCATAAATATTACATGTGTCACACATACTATTTAGCTAGTTTCCTGAACAGATTATCAAAATTTCCAGTGCACATAGAAATGTGCTTGTTTAAGCAAAGGGAAAAAAAGTAGAAGTGGAGTGTGTAATAGTTTGGATATATGGAGGAGAAATTTGGAAATAGAAGAGAGAGGGAGAGAGTGATACAAGTGAAGGGAATGAAACATATAACCAGCCTTCATTTTCATGCATAATTTGCTTCTACTTTTCAGATATGAAGTAGACTCGGATGCGTTTCTCTCCGTGCTTGCTCTTCAACCCCTTCCCTCGATGAACTTAGTGCCTACAATAGTGGAGGTAATCTGCATATGGTCTTTCTTTGCTTACTCTCTTCAATTATAAATTGGAATATTCGCTCTTCTTTGAGGTACAGGTTTCGAGTTCAAATACATGTGAGCTTTTAAAGTCAATCTCAGGATTGAAGGTGGAACCTGTGGAAAACGTCACGTCCAAATTATTCGTTCAGTGCTCTCGCCAAAAAGGACTGATAAAGATATACAAACACTTGCTTGACTATCGAAGTAATATAAATTTCTTCCATTTTCATTTTACTCTATGGTCCAATATTATATTGCTGATACTTTTCTTTGAACTTAAGTAGAAAAACCCCATGACCCCTTCCCCTTCCCTCTCTTGATAAACTGATATGACCATTTTATGCCACGTGGAATTGTAATTAATTAATGAAAAATGAGCTAGCCTGAAAACGTTGAAATTTTGAGCAATACAACTCAAGAATACATTCGTTTCAAGCAATCGGAAGGTATTCTGCAGTCTTGTTTCTTGAAATGACCGACATTTTCAGAACATATAATTTTTTGTAGTTAGTTACATTTCACCTGGCATTCATTTTTGTGTAAATTTTTGTAGTTCGTGACTGTAATTGATATTGTCAGATAGTTCAGGACATTTTGTGCAAATGGATATAGTTTGGGATTCAATGTAGTACTTTTCCCCTAAATTTGTGCTCCTCCACTGTTAGAATATGTATATATGGAAATTAGTGTTAGGTTTTTTCTATTACCTTGTTTAGTCTAGTATTAGTGTGTATAAATACGTACTCTCTTCCATTGATTAGTATACGATTTTATTCTCCAATTTTACAATACAACATGGTATCAGAGCCCTAGGTTCTACGGTTAGCCATTAGGGATCCCAATCTCGAAATTAGGATTTCAGAATTAAGAGGAATTACGGTTCTGCACAGTTGGAGTGCGCAGCCATTCATTTCGTGTCGGAGTCGAATTGGTTGTCACCACTTACCCCACCCGAAGCACCACCTTCCAGCGCACCTACTGCCACCGCTCCGGCAGCCTAGGTCGGCACGTGGCTGGAGTAATTGCCGTTCAAAGACAACGCGACAGATCTGCGCCTGTTGCAGTGGTGCCTTCGATTCCGCCGCCTCCAGCCACCAGCGAGAAACACCGCCCACACAGGGACGTGCGCCACCCTCTCGCGCACCTCCGGTGTGAATCGGGTGGCCGGAACCCGCGTGTGTGGCTCACACGTGCCACTGCCGTCCAACAGGTGCTCTCTGCACCACCTTTGCCGACCTCTGCTGCTGCTGCATCGCCATCGGTGACCCCCCGCCACCATTACCGGCTGCTCTCTCTCCATCGTTGGCTTCCCTCGTGTTTTCGGTACTTTTTGATCTATTTTCGATCTATATCATGGTTTGGTGCAAGATTGTGGATTATTTGGTATATTTGGGTCTCCCCTTTGATTTATTAGTTGCTTTCGATTGAATATTGATATCGATACATCAACGGAGTATGCGAAGTTCCTACAGTATTAGGAACAGACATCTCTTACCAGTGCTCTTGCTGATTCATGTAATCCTATTGTCTGTGTTGTTTCCTCGTCAACAAAATGGGTCATTGATTCGGGTTTTACAGATCATATGACAAGTAATTCTAGTTTTTTTCATCTTTTGAATCTCACCAAAATATAAATCCTGTAACCCTTGCTGATGGTTCACAATCTGTTGTTCGTGAATCTGGAACTGTTCACCCAACCCTTCCCTGTCTTTATCTTCCGTTCTTAGTCTGCCTTAACTCTCTTTTAATTTGTTGTCTGTTAGCAAACTTACACGTAATCTGAATTGTAGCATCTCCTTTCCCGATTATTGTTTGTTGCAGGATCTTACGACGAAGCGAATTATTGGTAAAGGACACGAATTAGGTGGCCTCTACATCCTTGATACATGACCATCCGTAGCTTGTGCTGGAGTTGTCACTCCTATGGATACGCATTGCCGGTGAGGTCATCCCTCTCTTCCTCTTCCTCTGTTAAAGAAACTATGTCCTCAATTTTCTGGGTTGTTGTCTTTAGATTGTGAGTCGTGTCAGTTTGCTAAACATCATCGTGTTAGTTTGAGTCCTCGAGTCAATAAACGAGCTGATGCTCCTTTTGAGTTGGTTCATTCTGATATTTGGGGTTCGTGTCCTGTTATTTCAAAAAACGAGTTATCGGTATTTTGTTACTTTTGTTGATGATAACTCCGGAATGACATTACTTTATTTGATGAAAAATCGTTTTGAGTTGTTTACTCATTTTTCTGCCTTCTGTGCTGATATTAAGACTCAATTTCATGTGTCTGTCAAAATATTGAGAAGTGATAATGCTAAGGAATATTTGTCTGCTCTCTTTCACTCTTATATGACGTCTAATGGTATCCTTCATCAAATCTCTTATGTCGACACACCCGCTCAAAATGGTGTTGCTGAAAGGAAGAATAGACATAAGAGCCTTATTATTTGCCATGAAAGTTCCGAAACCCTTTAGGGTTGATGCTGTGTCTGCTGCTTGCTTTCTCATTAACCGAATGTCGTCAGCTGTTCTATCTGGTTTGTCTCCCTTTCATGTCCTCTTTTCCTCTAAGTCGTTATACCCTATTGAACTTAAAAGTATTTGGGAGTACCTGTTTCGTCCGGGATGTTCGTCCTCATGTTACTAAACTCGATCAAAAATCTTCTTAAAAGTGTATCTTCTTATGGTATTCTCGTGTCCAGAAAGGGTATTGATGTTACTATCCCAGTTTGAACAAATACCTTGTGTCAGCACGTCACGTTCCTCGAACATACACCATTCACTTCGGATTCCACTTCTCCACTTGAGCCTGAGAGTTGTGACTTCCTAATCTACATCATAACCTCATCCCGTGAGCCTTCATCTCTCTCTGAGAAGCCTCGTCCTCCTGTTGTTCATCACTATACTCGTCGTCCATCCGCTCTGGCTCCTGCCAATAAGGTCCCTCCTCCATCTGATTCTGTTCCTGATGAACCAATAGCTCCGTTGTCTGATCCTGCACCGACCGATGATCTTTCCATTGCGCTTTGCAAAGGTAAACGTTCATGCACTTATCCTATTTCTTCATTTGTGTCATATGATCACTTATCTTCTTCCTCCAAAGCCTTTGTCTCGATCATTGCCTCTGTCCCTAAATCTGTTTCCGAAGCACTGGCCTATTATGGTTGGAGGAATGCTATGATAGAGGAGATGAATGCTCTAGAGGTTAACGGTACTTGGGATTTGGTTTACCTTCCTGTTGGTAAACATCCAATTGGGCAAATGGGTGTTTACTATTAAGGTTAATCCTGATGACTCTTAATGGGGTTATGATTGATTATTTGTGTAACAAGTTTGGCATAATCAATGTTTATGCTTCAGGTTGAGGGGGAGTGTTAGAATATGTATATATGGCAATTAATGTTAGGTTTTTCTATTACCTTGTTTAGCCTAGAGGTGTTCATGGTTACAGTTCGGAACTGAACCATAACCGAACCACCGGTTCACGGTTCCAAGAATTTGGAACCGGAACCGAACGTGTTGTGGCGGTTCACGGTTCAGAACCAAATCGTATAGGGCGGTTCCGATTACGGTTCCAAACCGCCGGTTACGGTTTGGAACCGTCCAAAAAATTAATACTAATATATTTAAAAATTTTGAATATTTTATTTATTTTAATTACATACTTATGCGCATCATCATTTAATTTCATATCACATAATTAACTTTGTAATGTAATAGTAGAATAACTATGTAAAAATTTATTTTAATTTAATATTAATTATATATAATACACATATAATGATATATTAATAAAATGTAATAATAAAAAATTTAAAAAAGGTTTTTATATGTTATTATCTCATGAATACGTTAATTGAATAACACGTTAAACACAAATACATTAATGAAATGAAATAAAATAATTAATCTATATAATTATAACAATATAAAATGAACACTAATAAATACGTATATAATATTAGGGTTTAATTAGGTTATCATCTAATTAAATTTTATTTTATTTAATTATAATGTATTCGTAAGTTTAACGTATCAATTATAAAAAATAATTATAAGAAATGACTATTTATAATATATTAAATAAATTGAATTGGATAAAAAAAAAAGACGGTTCCAAACCACCGGTTCACGGTTCCGAATTTTTGTAATTGTAACTGAATCGTCCTCTACACGGTTACGGTTCTCGAAATCACTGGTTACGGTCCGGTTATGATTCAGTTCCGGCGGTTCCGGTTCCTTTGAACACCTCTACTTTAGCCTTGTATTAGTGTGTATAAATATGTACTCTCTTCCATTGATTAATATACGAATTTATTCTCCAATTTTACAATACAACATCCACAAACATGATTACTATGATTTCTGACGACTAGTATCTCAATGTTTTGCAGAAAATGTATTCAATCTCTGTAATTTCCCTCACTTAGTAGGTCTAACGTACAGGGAGCTGAGACGTGGATTCCAAGAGGTAATCCATAGAGCTGTCTGCGTATGTTAAGTGTCATTAACTGACGGATTTCTTAATTTTGTGTTTCAATTACTCGTCTAGGCTGTTGTTTGTGGTGTTTATAGGGATGGAAAGATCTATTTCCACCCCAGGGATGACGAGATCTTGAAAGAAACAGACAAGGTATGTAAACTAGTATTGGCTACATTTACACTCTTTTGCATGTCTAAATGATCATTATATTGAGCTCCAATTAAAATGCCCTCTTTCAGTTTTTTACTATTTTTTAAAATTATTTAACTAATGTTAATGTTAATTCAGTAATTCAGCGTAAATGTTTTATTTCTCATGACATGATATTAGATAAAATCTTGAAAATGACATGTTCTGCAGTTCAATAGCTCTAAAGAATAACTAAGTACTACTCCCTCCATTCCACTAAGCTTGAGACATTTGACATGGTTATTAAGGAGAGTGGGTAAAGTAGTGTAAGAGTACTAAAGGTCGTAGGGTCCAAAACTTTTTGAAGAGATAACTTTTACTATTTTTGAAATGTGCCAAGCTTAGTGGGACGTCTCAATAAGGAAAGTGTACCAAACTTAGTGGGATGGAGGGAGTACTATAATGAAATATTAAGTACATATTCCTAAGCTTACTATGCAACGGCTGCCATTATTTATTTTCTTTTTAAGAGGTCGGTTTCAACTATTGCATATGAATTCAAAATACATGTATTCAAGAACTAGTTAAATAATTATTTTAAAGTCTTAGTAAGACTCACATTCCTCATGCATGCAAACTCACTAAACCGAAACAGTTAACTAAAGACGAATAACATTTGCAGAGATTAGAAAATTGAATATTTAATTCTTGAAATTCCTCTCTCCCTCTATTCTTACTATCATACCAATAACTATTTTCACCAATAGACGGACTAAATCCTTCAGAAATAGTCCTAAATATCTGATCTAAAATCTTACCACGTTCGGTAAGATTGCTAGGTGAAATCGATTTCTTGGGAGATGGATGATAGCTTCCTACAACAAAAAATATCGTAAAAAAGACAACTTAGAACACATCAAATTTGGAATTTCCTTTTCAGATGATCTAAACCATATGGATGATAGTATTGATAAAACAGATTTAAAAACCTTAGTTTGAAGCAGATAGAAAACTTATACTTTAATTTTTTGAAAGTAGGATATCTTGAGGGTTAATAAAATTTGATGTTATGTCATGAGAAAAAGATTTTGGAAGATAAAGCATTATAGCTGTTGAACGTGACTCCTAGAGGTGAAACGTGATGAACTTATTCCTATAAAATAGGTCTTAGTTAACGCTAAATCCATATCCTATTTTATTTGAATTTGGAGTTATTTACTTAGTCGATAATGTCCTATCCTTTTTTTGAAATGAAAACTATTTTCGATGTTAATCACCAAATCTTATCTAATTAGAAAATGGCCCAATTGCACTTCATAAGATTTTGGCGTGTGTCTCAGAAACAAATTTGATCTATATAATTACTTAAATCTCTAGACGTATATACATAAAGAATAATCATGATAACAAATTGAGCATATTTGTATATATATATATACATAAGTATTCTTGTTAGAATGTAAATATTTCCTAGTTGTGACATATTTGGTAGTTTTGTCATTATGATTTATATATACCTTACATAGTTTGTTCTAGTTTGTATATATCTGTACTCCACTTATTGATGAATATACATTTTCAGTCCATCCTAATATATTATACACTTATGATAATGTTAGAATGTATATATTTGGTAGTTATGATATATTAGGTGGTGTAGTAATTACCATTATTGTTTTACCTTATTTAGTCCCTTCTAGCTTGTATATATGTGTACTCCTTTGATTGAATAATATTCTTCTCTCTCAACTTGATCTGTTACACACTTAAGAGAACATGGTATCAAGAGTTCTAGCTTCTAGGGCTTCCGAAAATTAGGGTTCCAATTTCAGATTTGATTTTTTTTTTCTAGGGTTTGTACACAGAAAGAGTGTGCAACCACCCATTTCGATTTGGAGTCGAATCGTTCGACACCACCCACCCCACCCGCTGTGTCTCCCTGGCGAACCTAAAGCCACCAGTCTGGTGATCGGAATCCGCGCATGTGGACCACACGCGCCTTAGGCACGTGAGGGTGCATCTCTGGTCTGAATTTTTTCCGGTCACTTTCATTGGCTTCCTCTCTGTTTTCCGGTGATCTATATCATGGTTTCGTATGCATCCACTCTTGATAAGAGACATCGTGTGGTATAACTTTGTTTTGACTTGTTTTAGTCACTTTTTGACTTGGCTTTGGAGATTTTCTTTATAAATATTTGTGGTTGTAGAGAATAAGTCCGTTGATATTGTGTCCTTTATGTCGAAAGGAATTTTGTTAACTTAGAGGAAATATGTGCTTGACTTACCTTCTGAAGTAGGAAATTTTGGTGCTAAACCATGTAGTACACCAATGATTTCTGTTATAATATGAATTTATATGGTTATTAGTATTAGAGATCTTATTACCTTGTATAGCATAGTCATAGTTTGTATATAAATATGTACTTTCTTCTATTGAATAATACACGGAAATTATTCTCCAATTTTACGATTCAACAATTTCTAATTTCAAGCTTACTAAAGATGGTGTACCATTTGAAAATTCAGTGATATCGAAGATTGGTTGGCAATTGAATTATTTAAGGGTAACACGTTCTGATATTGTTTTTCCGGTCTTTGTTGAGAATCAGTACATGATAACCCCAACTATAGATATTTGGAAAGTTGTGGAACAAATTATGTGCTTTTTTAAAGGAACACCACAGCGTGGAATTGTGTACAATAATCATGGTCATTATAAGATCTAAGGTTTCTCTGATGCTGATTGGAAAAGGTCAAAAGAAGATTGAAGATCCACTTCAGCATCAAAAGAAGATCGAAGATTGAAGGTGGTGTTTCTCAAGTGTAGAATTTGAGTATATATAGCAATGACTAAATCTACATGTGAGATTTTGTGTGTCCATAAATTTCTAAGTGAGATAAGCATTTTTTACGGGATCCTGAAACCACCAGCCACAACAACCTAATTCATGATGAGCCCACCAACTTCTTGGCAAAATGCTTACCGTTAAAAACCATCAACATGCCAAGATCCAAATTTGAATAGGTTACTCGTCTTGGTTAGAGACCACTGTGTTCGCGCCGGCAGTCCAACAAAGTGGAGCAGTAGTGGTGTCTTTGTTTCCATTTCAAACGACACACTTTGCCTGCTCCTTCCCCGTGTTCACTAGCGCTCGTGTCCAGAGCGAAGAAAAGGCGAAAAAGCGCCGCCGAAACAGTAATACCAAAGGAATATATTCCTACGTAACAATAAAGCAAGATAAAATTTTGCGCCCACATCTTTGAATTTGAGGGTAACGAGCTCACTTGCTGTACGGGATCCACGCATCCAACATAGTGAAAGAGTCTTCAGTCTTTTCGGCGGCATCCTTCAGCATTAGCGACGAGTGGAGTGCCACAATCCCATTCATCATTTTTGAATTGCATAGGCCACAGCCCATAGCACTGGCGACGGCTTCGACTTAAATGCAAGAAGGATGTATAGCTGATATTGGATCTTGTGGAACAAGATTTGATTTTGCAAGCGGTTCGGCACAAACGAAGAAATGTCAAACAAAAGGGTCGTAACTTGCTCATAGGGAATGAGAGAAAAATAAAGCAATGCCAAAGCTCCGTCAATCCGTTGTTCATCGATGGACGAAGCTTTCTCTTTTTCATCTCGAGCTCCGTCAATCCGTTGTTCATCGATGGACGAAGCTTTCTCTTTTTCATCTCGTGCCAGATGCACGAAAGGATGAGTCTCCTTCTCAATGTGTTCGGTTCGCTCGTGAAAAACTGAGTTCGAGGCAATGTGAAGGGCAGCCTGATTGTTACACCACAACTTAGCAGACATTGAGACTTTTAATCCCACCTTACTCAGAAACTTGTGAACACACAAAAATTTCACATGCAAATTTAGTCATTGCTCTATACTCAGATTCTGCACTTGACAGTAAAATCACCTTTTGTTTCTTGCTTTTCCACGAAATCAAATTCTCACCAAAAAAACACACAATATCCAGAAGTATATCTTCAATCATCATTTGACCCTACCTAATCCGCAACAGAGAAACTCTCAATTCTATCGTGACCATGATCACCATAAACGATTCCACGTCCCGGTACTCCTTTCAAATAACACAGAATTTGCTCCACTACCTTCCCTTACTGGATGTGTAACACTCAAATAATTTAGTTTTCCAACCAATCTTTGATATTTCTCTTGATTTTCGAATGGTACACCCTCTTTAGTAAGTCGTAAATTAGGAATTATTGGAGAACTACACGGTTTTGCACCCAAATTTCCGTTCAAATAGCAAGTCAAGTACATACTTTCTCTGAGATAAGAAAATTCCTTTCTTAATTCTTAAGTTCACCCATATCTTTGGCCTTAAACTTAGTAGGCAAAAAAGCTCTCACAGATGAAATTTCGCTAGAATTACTATCGGTAATCACAATATCATCCACATATACAACCAATAGAATAAAACCAGCATCAAAATACTTGGAAAAACATAATCATCAGAAACCGATTGCTTCAAGCCAAATCCGTCGGCAACACGTGCGAACGTACTTACAATGCACGAGGGTTTTGTTTCAAACCATACAACGACTTGTGAAGGTGACACCTTATGAGACTCTCCCTGGGCAACAAACCCAGGCGGTTGCTCCATATATATTGTGTCATGGATGTCTCCATGGAGAAAATCATTTTCTTTATATCCAACTGATATAAAGGCTAATGGTGATTTACCGCCAAAAATATGACAAGCCGAATAGAGGTAAGTTTCGCAACTGGAGAAAATGTAACTGAATAATCAACACCATAAGGACATTTTCACGCAAGCAACAGAACCATCGTGATTGATCTTAATAGTAAACACCCATTTGCAGCCAATAGGACGTTGACCAGCCGGAAGATCGACTAAATCCCAAGTACCATTAGCATCTAGAGCATTCATCTCCTCTATCTTAGCATCCTTCCAACTAGAATGGGCCAATGCTTCGCGAACAGATTTAGGGACAAATTCAAGAGTCGAGACAAAGGCTTTGGATGATGAAGATAAGTGATCCTATGACACGAACGAAGAAATAGGATAAGTGCAAGAACGTTTACCTTTGTGAAGGGCAATAAGAAGATCATTGCTCGGTGCAGGATCAGACGACGAAGCTATTGGATTATCAGGACCAAAATCAGACGGAGGAGGAACCATGTTGTCAGTTGTCAGAGGCTCGGAGCGGATGGACAACGGGTATAGCGGAAATCACAACTCTCAGTCGCAGTTGAATTGGAAACCAGAGTGAAGGGTGTATGCTCAAGGAACCTGACATCTGCTAACACAATTGGAACAGAAACATTGATCCCCATTTTGGACATGAGAATACCCTAAGAAAATACACTTAACAGACTTGGGATCGAGTTTAGTAACGTGAGGGCGAACATCCTGGACAAAACAGGTACTTTAAATACTTTAAGTTCAGTAGGGTATAATGACTTAGATGGAAAGAGGACATGAAAGGGAGACAAACCAGATAGAACAGCCGATGACATACGGTTAATGAGAAAGCAAGCAGTAGACACAGCATCAACCCTAAAGGGTTTCGGAACTTTCATGTCAAATAATAAGACTCTGGCTGTTTCAAGAAGATGTCTACTCTTCCTTTCAGCAACGACATTTTGAGCGGGTGCGACAACAGAAGAGGTTTGATGAAGGATACCATTAGACGTCATATAAGATTGAAAGGGAGCATACAAATATGCCTTAGCATTATCACTTCTCAATATTTGGACACATGAAATTGAGTCTTAATTTCAACACAAAAAGCATAAAATGACAAAATAGCTCAAATCGAGTTTTCATTAAATAAAGCCATGTCATACAAGAATGATCATCAACAAAAGTAACAAAATAACGATAACTAGTTTTTGATATAACAGGACAAGGACCCCAATCTAACACGACAGTGTTTGACAAACTAACACGACAAGGACAAGGACCCCGATCTAATACTCCTTAACAAAATACATGTCATCAGCTTGTTTATTGACTCGAGGACTCAAACTAATGCGACAATGTTTAGGAAACTGACACGATTCACAATCTAAAGACAACAACCTATAAAATTGAGGACACAAACGGCAATGCGCATCCATAGGAGTGACATCTTCAGCACAAATGACGGAAAATATAGTTGCTTGTCAAGGATGTAGAGGTCATCTGATTCGGGTTACGAGTAAGCTTGCTAACAAACAATAAATTAAAAGAGAGTTGAGGAAAACTGCAATAATGGGAAAAAATGAGGCACTACAATTCAGGTTACGAGTAAGCTTGCTAATAGACAATAAATTAAAAGAGAGTTGAGGAAATCTAAGAATGGAAGACAAAGACATGGAAGAGGTCGGGTGAACTGTATCAGATCCATAAACAATGGATTGTGAACCATCAACAAGAGTTACTATATTTATATTTATATTTATATTTATATTTATATTTATATTTATATTTTGGTGTTATTCATAGGACAAAAACAAACTAGAATTACATGTCATGTGATCTGTAACACCCGAATCAACTACCCACTTGGTTGACGAGGAAACAACCCATGAAGTGGGGTTACGTGAATCAAGCAAGATCAGTGGTAGGATTAGATGAAGATGTCTGCTCTTGATACTATAAGAACTTTGCATACTCCGTAGGAAAAAGAGTATTGGAATCACTCGTATGGCTAGTGGTGCTACTACTGTCGGCAACATGAGCAGATTGATAAGGCTTCTTGTTGCGGAGCCGTGGACAATTGCGCTTGATATGTCCAATGTCATGGCAGTAACGACACTCTGCATTATCATGTCATTGTCTATGTCCCGAAGGATTCTTAGAACCACCATTTTTGTATGGTGGCTTACCAGGTACAAAAGTAGGAGCTCGACTAAGTAGGGCACTGTTGTGCTGCAGCGGTGAAACTGTAGCTGAATGCTCAGTGCGAAGGAGCCTGCCAAATACTTCATCCAAAAATGTGAACTCAGCATCGGAAAGAATTTGAGACTTGCCAGTCTCAAATCATATGGAAGACCGGCCAAAAAACTCATAACTACCATCTTTTCTCTCTAGTTCTGTTGCACACTGATGTCGGAATCGAACGGAAGAAGTGCATTCAGTTCTTCATAAGTCTTCTTGAATGCCATGAACTAATCTATGAGTGACGTCTCACCCTTTTCGGGCCTATAAAAGGCCTGACAGACTTCAAACATATGATTCACACTCTTTTTGGCTGAATAAAGCAATTCAAGATACGCCAGGAGGCTTTTAACAGTCTTACAATGAGTGACAAGACTAATGACACTGTTGTCGATCGAGTTGCGTATCTGCAAAAATAGACGAGCATCTTCTCGAAGCCAAGCCTTCTTTTTAGTGTCATCGGAAGGAGTATCATTAGTTATGTGATTACTCATTGAAATACTAAGCAAATAAAGCTCAATAGTTTGATGTCAATCCATATAATTATTGGCAGAATGTAATTCGAGACATCATGTACACCACCAGGTTTAACCTCTATAGATTTAGTCTGCTCAGCCATACTATATTGCACCCAAATATAACTTACAAATCAAAGAAGAGAGATCTGAACCTCCACAAATCTCCGTCGAGCCGAGTCGACGAAGCTTGGAGAGAAATTGGACGCAGAAGTGGCGCAGAGCATGGCGGTGGCACGTGGGTCCCACACGCGCGGACTCCAGCCACCAGAATTTCACCGGAGGTGCACGGGAGGGTGGCGCAACTCCCTATGCAGGCGGTGTCGTCCGTTGTCGCCTGGAAATGAAGTGGGCGACTGCGCCCCAAGATCTGGAAGTAGTCTGCCGCCGCAGACTTCAGGGGCGCGTGTGACGTGCACATGCAGAAGTAGGTCCCCGGACCGGTGACCGTGGGTGCATCGGAAGGTGGCGCAGCTGGTGGGGTTGAAGGTGTTGACCAATTCGCCTTGGAAACGAAATGGGTGGCTGCACATTCTTGCTATGCAAAAAATCTTAAAACTCGAAATTGGAACCCTATTTTCGAAAAAAATCCTAGAACCTAGGCTCTTGATATCATGTTATCATAGTTGTACATCATAGAATAGATGGAATGATTTGTTCTCTATATCATCAATTGAGGAGAGTATATATCTTTATCTACACACACACACACACACTAATACTAGGCAACATAATAGTGATCTTTTTAGCCAAGCTCCTACTAATGATTGAGGAAATGAATGCTTTGGGTGCTAATGGCACTTGAGACTTGGTAGATCTTCTTGATGGTAAACGTTCGATCAATTGTAAATGGGTGTTCATGGTTAACGTGATTCCCAATTGTTTTGTTGTTTGCTTGAAAGATCAACTTGTTAAAGGATTTGCTCATTTTATGGTGTTCTAAGAAATTTTCTCTCGTTGCTAAGATTTTTTCTATTGTACTTGTGATTTTCTTAATATCCAGTCATCATTGGTTTTTATATCAGTTGGATGTGAAGAAGGCCGTCCAATTTTGTGTTTTGTTGATCAGGGGGAGTCATCTTCGTAAGTCCTTATATGGTCTGTCCATAAATGTTTCTATATGTGAAATATTGTCTGTCCATAAATGTTTGAGAGAGGTAGGCTTGCAAGTTTCAATGTCTGCGAAGTTGTGGCGTGATAATCAAATTGATCTTCACATTTCCCTAATTTGGTTTTCCATGAATGAACCAAACACATTGAGAATGACTACCACTTTGTTATGACAATTAGTATTAGGGTTCCTATTTACCTTGTGTAGCATAACATTAGTTTGTGTGTGTGTGTATATATATGTATATACATGTACTCACTCCCATTGATTACTACATGATTTTATTATATCAAAGCCTAGGTTCTAGGATTTGTTTCAAAATTAGGGTTCCTAATTTCGAAAATTAGGTTTATGCACAGTTGGAGTGTGCAACCATCCATTCCATTTACGAGGTGAATTGGACGGCACCTCCGCCCTACCAGCAGCGCCACCTCCCGGCGCACCTGCGGCCACCAGTCCGGCGGCCGGACTCCGCGCGTGTGAGCCACACGCGCCGGCGACATTCACGGCGGCAGGTTCTTTCCTGATCTAGGGCGACGCTGTCCATTCTGTTTCTGAGGGACAGCGGCCGACACCGCCTGCACAGGGAATTGCACCACCCCCTGCGCACCTCCGGTCTGCCCTCCATTCTCTGTCGACTCAGCTCGCTCTCTCATTAATTCCTCGGCCAATTTCGATCTGCATCGTGTGAGAGTGAGATTTGTGGAATATTAGAGTACATTTGGGTGTCTTCTGTGTGACAGTATGAGATTTGTGGAATATTAGAGTATATTTGGGTGTCTTCTCTGATTTATATGATTTATTAGGGTCGAATATTAGTATGAATGTAAAGACTAAATTTGTGGAAGTTAGATTTGTTGGCAATACCACTAGATATATGAAGACCGAATATCAGTTAAGAGATTTATTCACGAAGGATTTCAATGAAGTTAGAATTGATTATCAAGCTTGACATAATCAATGTTTATGCTCCAGCTTGAGGGGGAATGTTATAATGTACATATGGCAATTAGTATTAGGGTTCTTATTTACCTTGTTTAGCATAACATTAGTTTGTGTGTGTGTGTATATATATATATGTATGTATGTATGTATGTACTCCCTCCCATTGATTAATACATGATTTTTTATTTTCCAATTCTATGATACAACAAAGACCAAAAATCAATTCGGAGATCTTTTTACAAATGCTCTTAATGGGGATAGATTAATTATTTATGTAACAACTTGACATGTTAACTCTATGCTTTAGCTTGAGGGGAGTGAGAATGTAAATATCCGGTAATTATGATATATTTGATAGTCGTATCATTATATTTACCTTATTTAGTTTGTTCTAGTTTGTACATATATATGTGTACTTCTCTTCGATTAATATACTTTTTCCGCCCATTTCAACTTATTATCCACTTACAATAACAATTCTGAAACAATTTATATAATCAAAAAGTTTCCTCCTGATTTATTTGTCTAACTAGGTGGAACTATGGACTCCTCAAGCCTTATAATATATGGATCAAGTAATAATAATTATTTAATAATAATCATTAATAACACATTTAACTTGAAAGCACTTTAAAGCTTAGAAAAATGGGGTGTTACATTACTGTTTATGTTGAAGAAAATATCTCTTCCATATCCATTAACAGTATGCTCACTCCACATGCAGGTTTTATTTATCGCACCCGTGCATGGGAAGAAAAAACCACAACTGTCGTACCCGTATGAGGCCATTGATAATTATAACTCGATCAATAATAGGGAAACCCTCAAGCAAAACAGCGATGTCCTAAATCAAGTTCTGGATGTTACAAGAGGGAGGCTCGAAAACATAGTAAGAAGACCAAGAAGATCAGGTTCAAAGGTATATGCCTCTATTGGTGTGTGTAAGTACTTATTACACTCAGAATAGTATCTTATACCCCATTTTTCTACAAAAATGGTAAGAAAAATCACAACTATACACTGATATATACAATATATTTTCAAATGTACCCTATGATTCAATCAATTTCCAATGGTCAGGGCCCGAATGTTGATTCAACATACTAGATACCTAATTTTTCTCACTAAATTGAATAGTAGGGTAGATACAAAAACTATATACATTAGGGTATGATTGTAAATTTTATACGAAAAGGTAAAATTGAGTTAGTAATGGCTGTCAGAAATAGAAAGTGTAGATAAAAATGTATACAGTAGGGTATGATTGTAAATTTTATAAGTAAAGGTAAAATTGTGTAGAAGTGTAAAATTAGGATAAAATGATATTTGTGTATTACACTCTTCCAAAATCAGTCTTTACATTTGGGATTGTGACGTACAGGCATCAGATTCGTGCATTGGTCCAAAAGAGAGGGTGTTGGTGCTCGGATGGCGTCCTTCAGTTGTTGAGATGATCGAAGAATACGACAACTATCTGGGACCCGGCAGTGTTTTGGTAGATTATATGATGCATTTGATTTTGATTGATCTGTTATCATGAATTTTCACGATGATAAATGGCTTGCATATATACTCATTCTCTTATTGCAATGTAGAATTGTAAGATTAAAAAAAAAGCATGATATAATTAGTGAACAATGAGAACTTTGTTGCATTATATGCTTGATTTCATAAATGAATTAGTGCTGCTGGTGTGGAACTTGTAATAAAATTTATGCTCGGTTTCACAAGAGCAGGAAGTTTTGTCGGATGTTCCTTTGGAAGAAAGGTATAGAGCATTCAAAGTTGCCGTTCAAGGAAAGCTAGCAAATATTCAAGTTTCCCACAGAGTAATTTTGTTGATGAATCTTGCATTAGTTAAATATATTTTTGATGAGTTTTCTCGTATTTCTCCACTTTTTGATCGACTAGTAATTTTTGTTCTATATCAGATTGGAAATCCAATGGAATACAGTACTTTAGAGGACACAATTATCAACATTAGAAGCAACATGAAGAAAGGGGAAGATATTCCATTTTCAATTGCTGTTGTATCTGATAAAGAATGGCAAGTTGGAGGTAAACGGGAGTGAATGCGGATTCGGTTTTAAATTGCTTAATTTAAATTCTCTTTCTTTTGTTTGTTATTAAGATCTATCAAGGGCAGATAAAAATTCTGCATACGCTCTTCTTCTTGCTGAAAGTATATGTGCTAAAGTAGGAGTAAAGGTATGATGAACTTCTACTTTCACAAACGCTACTTTTGATAACAATTGATTGGTACCCAATGAATTGATTTTGTTTCCAAGTATAATCCCTCCGTCCACGATAAGTGTATCATTATTACCTAAATGGGTCATCCACAAAGAGTGTATTGTTTCCCTTTAGTACATGGTCCCACCAATCTTCCAACCCAATAACATCACATCTCAATATTTACAAAATTATCACATAACATCATAGCTTTTCTTAAAACTCGTGCCCACTCATCCATGATACACTTATCATGGACGGAGGGAGTAATAAGTAGAAATATTTAAGTACTGAAAAAGTCGTGTTGGCAACTGGATATCTGCAGAAACAGAATTGGCTTTATTTCCAAGTATGACTTTGCACAAATATTTTCTGTTGCCCACATGACTTTTTGGCATCGCAAAACTAAGTTCATCCTAGATTTGAAGATGAGCAGGTCATTTATTAGGTAATAATATGTCTTTGCCAAAATATAAAACATGAAATTGTCCAGGATCACAGATGTACTTGATGCGATGTTTCTTTCTTGTTTAGTCTGTGTCCCTATCTAAATTGGCATCCATAAATTGCAGGTGCAAAATCTTGTAGCTGAGATTATTGATTCAAAACTGGGAAAACAAGTATTTTTGTTCCTTCTAGACACCTCTAAATTAGTTTCTGATGTTTTTCTCCATATCAGCTTTCTTCAGAGCATCTACTGACTGCTTCTCGTTGCTTTGCAGTTAACGCGGATCAGACCGTCTCTCACATATATTGCAGCCGAGCAAGTTATGAGCCTCGTCACAGCTCAAGGTAATTAGACCCTTGTTTGCATTGTGTTGCCTACAAAAAGTTCGTCTTGGATCAAGACTATAAATCGAATGAATGTGTTGTTACAGTGGCAGAAAACACGGAACTCAACGAGGTTTGGAAAGACATTCTGAATGCAGAAGGAGATGAAATATATATGAAGGTACAAAATTATCCTCTAAGCATCAAAGAATTACATTATGCATAAGTCTATACGTGATGGAAAAGAAAATAAAAAACATCTCCACTGACATGTAGAGAAATCGAGAGACTAACAAACAGGATTACATTTGAAGATGAGAGACTGATGTTGCAAATCGTTGTATTATTTTATTCAACAAATTAGTCTAATATCTAAGTAAATTAGTCAAGAAACAACAAACCGTTATATATAAATAGGTGTTAGAGTATCTACCTTTATGTATCTAGGGTTTCTCTAGTAATATTAGAATGTAGACCCACTAGTTAAGCTGTTTATCTTGTACCCCTAGTTTATCTCCCTATATATATAGGAAACTCTTCTATTATGATATATACAATGTAGTACTATTTTATTACTTCATCCGTCCCGTTAAACATGACGTGTTTTCCTTTTTGGGTTGTCCCACTAATGTTGGCTTGTTTCAAAAATAACAAAAAGTAATTCTTAAAAATTTGTGGATCTCCATCACCTTTCATCTTTTACACCACTTTTTATTTTACATGCAAAAAAGAAATAAGTCATATATAGCAGGAAGGGGATGGAGGGAGTATTTTAGATGGTGTCAGAGCTTGCTGCAAAATCGTACTATTTTGAACTAGTTATACTCTGCCCAAATTGATGTTCAAACTCATCTGTGAGTTCAACAGGTTTGGGGCACGAAATATGTGAAAAAAAAAAATAATTTTCTGCGCTACTCCACACTACCATTTACGCCATATACCTACGCTAATTTTTACAATCATTGTTGCTGTTTACACCATACAACCATTGATAATCTACTGTTGTTCGCTTTGCCTTGACTTTGCTCCTTCATGTTGCCACAACTACTACTGCGTGTTTCTGCTTCTTTGCTGAAGTTGATGCTTTATCATTGTTCGCCGTTGTGCTTCTCCACTGCTATCCCTGCATCTATCCTAAGTTCCTAACTAGATTTATACTCTATGTCCGTTCTCTATTTTTGTGGCTATGAAGTTCTTCCTTAAAGTTGAATTTCTGATCCTAAACTACTTCTGAAATTATGTTCCTACTCTGTCAATTTACTCGATTTTAACTTCCATAGATTTGTTCTATGGTTGTTGTCAACTATTGGGCCGACTTTGTTCGGTTCTCTACCTTGTGCCATCTTGTTTTGTTGCTGTGACTACTACTGACTGCCGACTTATTTTTGTTCTGCCCTACTACAGTACATGGATGTCTTTCACTAAACCTTATCTGTTGATGCAAGTTGTATATATGTTCCAGCTTGAGGGGAGTGTTAGAGTATATACTCTATATATATAGAGCTACTAGTTAGGCCCATTTCTTTTGTAACCATAGTTTATCTCTCTATATATGGACTCTTCTATTATGAAATACGATCTACTATTATTTTATTGCTTTACAATATGCAAGTTAAGGCATTGATAGGGGGCGGTGAATCCAAGCAAGCAGAGTTTGAGTGGCCCACTATTGGAGAGGAAAGCTAAGTAGGGGTGAACATTTGGTTTTGAGTTTGGTTTTTGCTTGAAACCCAATTGAACCGAATTAACAAAATTTAAGGGGGAATTAGAAAGACAAATCGGGCAGAAATGAAAATATCGATGTACTTTGTGTTTTGGAGCTTAGTTCTTAGTAATAATCGAGCCTGTTGGATCTTCTCAACATTAGGGATCGGATGAATGTTTGTATAATTTTGGTTTTTTGAAAACCCAACCTGATAAACCGAATATATTTTTTGGAAAAACACAAAGTCTAACCAAATTTTTTGGTTCGGTTTTCAGTTATTATTACTGACACCGTCCTTGCTTTGCCTAAACTAACGAAACTTTACTTGATAACCCATATGGAATGACTAGTCGGCTTCATGATTTTGATCTTGGATCCCAAGCAGGATATCGGTCTTTACATGAAACAAGGCGAGAACCCATGCTTTAGTGAGCTCTCGGAACGAGCACGTCTACGCAGAGAAGTAGCCATTGGCTATGTAAAAAGCAATAAGAATGTATCCCTTCATTCCCTTGTCATGTTTAATATGTTTTATCTTTTGATGCAGCCATTTTAGCTTGATTGTCAACCCTTTGCTCGTTGCAGGTTATAAACCCAATTCCCAAATCTGAGCCTCTACATCTTGAGCTCACCGACTCGTTGATCGTGATATCTGAGCTTGAAGGAGAACAACCAGTGGTCATGTAATGTTGTTTTTGTTCATGGCTGTGTACTAAGTACCAACCATTTTGCTTACTTCTTCATTACATGAAACAACAGTCAGAGTGAATAAAACTTTGCTTATATTGGTTGATCCTTCTTCTGATCAAAATACTTTCTGATTTATCGGCCACTAGAAACTCGTGATACGCTAAAATATTGTTCCAATTTTTCATTTAAACGTTGGAACACCTTTGAGACTGTAAAGATATTCATCAACATCGTGCATTTTTATTTAATGCTTCTGAAGAAGAGAGGCAAATTTGGTGAATGAATGGTGAAAGAGATAAAGTCCAAAATCGACACTTGAATGCTTAATACTTATCCTTCAACTGCAAAGTTTTCTCTTTTGCTTTTATTCCTTTGTTTTTCTTTCTTTTATTACTCCAGAATTGTCTTATACATAATATGATGATACTTTGTTAAAAAAGACTCCATCTTTTGGTAATTTTATGGAAAGTGTTTGTTGTTATGAATTAAGAGTGGATTAGGGTTTATTAGTGCATGCATGTGCATGTACTTGCATGGGATTATTAAGAGAGAGATATGAGTTGTTTGTTTATAAATAAGTGAACCAATGTTTGTGTGCCACGTGGCTGTGGTTGTTGAGAGTTTGTTTTGAGCATCAGTGTACTCGAGCTCTTTTATATCCATTTTGTACGAGCTCTGAGAACTACTTTTGAATGCATTAATGAAAACTTGGCTCTTTGATATTTGCATGTTTTGTGTTGTCTCTTAATTCATAACAACATTAGCTGTGTGAGTTAAGATCGATGAAGAAACGTGTTTCGTATCTTAACAAGTGGTAATCAGAGCCAACTTACCCACGCGACCGTATGCCAAGACAAATGGCAATGGAGAATCATGTAGCGGATGTTGAGCGGCAGATTACTGAGCTGCACCATCTAGTGGAGGACCTGGCGAGAAGTTGAGCCAATCCTTCATGGCCATGTTGAAGGAGCAACTCGACAATTTTCGACAGGAGCTCGGTGGCAGAGGAGATCGGGAAGAGAGGGAACGCACGAAGGAGGGCAATAAAACCTCGCGTACAGTGAGGGATAAAGGTAACACACCCAGGGCAATAAAACCTCACGTACAGTGAGGGATAAAGGTAACACACCCAATTCCAGTGGCTCTGGATCTGTGAACAAATCCCCCAAACTTGATTTTCCTAAGTTTGATGGGAGCAATCCCTTGCAATGGATTAGGAAGTGCAATAAATATTTTGTGGCTAATCCTATGGAAGATTTTGATAAAATATTTACTAATGCACTATACATGGAGGGAATGGCCGACCTATGGTATGTTGAGTATGAGGAAAGTGAGCTTGTGCTAGAGGAAATGGTGCCTGAGAGTGGTGAAGCAAAGATTTCCATCAATGCACTAGCTGGACAAACGGCTGCAGACACTATTAAATTGCAAGGAAGGATTGAGAAACATATTGTCACGATGTTAATTGACACAGGAAGCACTCACAGCTTCTTGGACATCATGGCATCTAAGAGGATTGGTTGTGAAGTGGAGTATACAAACTCCTTATTGGTGACTATTGCTGATGGAGGGAAGTTGGAATGTACTACAAGGTGCCTTAAACTAGAGTTGGAAATGGGAGGTTGCAAGTTTATTGTTGCCATCCGATTGCTTCAACTAGGGGGCTGTGACATGGTTGTTGGAGTGGACTTGCTAAAGCAATTAGGCCCTGTGACTTTTGACTTTGTGGAGCAGAACATAAGTTTCATAAAGGAAGGGAAGAAGATGGTGCTATAAGGGGCTAAACCAGGGGTGGTGTCACTCAATATGATCTCAAGAAAGTAGCTGACTAATACATTAAGGAAATGGAAGGGCTCTTATCTTGGATGTCTTTGCATGGTCTCAACTGAAAAGATAGTCTTAGACTGCAAGCTGCACCCGAACCTACAACCATTGCTTTCCAGATTCTTACCTCTCTTTGACAATCCCACACACTTGCCACCTAGTAGGGATCAAGACTATAGGATCACCTTGAAGCCAGACACCACAACTTTCAAGCAAGGGGCTTATAGGTATCCATATTTGCAGATGATTGAAATAGAGAAGTTAGTGCAAGAGATGCTAGATGCGGGAGTGATACAACATAGCACCAGTTCTTTCTCTTCTCCAATGTTGTTGGTGAAAAATAAAGATGGGACATGGCATTTTGTGTCGACTACATGAAACTCAACTCACTTACCATCAAGGACATCTTCCCTATCCCTTTGATTGATGACTTATTGGATGAGCTAGGAGGGGCTACAGTCTTCCCCAAAATTGGCCTGAAAGCTAGTTATCACCAAATAAGGATGCACCAAGATGATGTGCATAAGATTGCATTTTGTCTGCAAGTGGCCTTTATGAGTTTAAAGTGATGCCCTTTGGGCTAACTAATGCTCCAGCCACCTTCCAGACCCTTATGAACTCTATGTTCAAAGCACACTTGGGGAAATTCGTGTTGGTTTTCTTTGTGATATCCTTGTTTACAGCAAAAGCATGGAGTTGCACAAAGTACATTTGGAGTGTGTCTTCAAGTTGTTGTTGTCACACCAGCTCTTTGCTAAAGCTTCAAAGTGTTCTTTTGGCCAGAAGCAAGTGGAATATCTAGGGCATATCATAAGTGATGGAGGAGTTGTTGCTGATCCAGGCAAGATTAAGGCAATGGTGGAGTGGCCTTGTCCCAAATCTATTAAGGCTTTGCGGGGTTTCCTTGGGTTGACAGGTTACTACCATAAGTTTATCAAGGATTATGGATCTATTTCTCGACCATTGACTGATCTTACCAAGAAAGGGGCATTCAAGTGGAGTGATCAAGCTGATACAGCCTTTGTTGCACTCAAGAGTGCTATGACTTCTACTCCAGTTCTCAAGTTGTCAGATTTCTCCCTACCTTTCATCTTGGAAATGGATGTTTCATATATTGGTATAGGGGTTGTTCTTATTCAAAATGGACACCCTATAGCTTTCCTTAGTAGGTAATTGGCGCCTAAACACAGAGGGTTATCCACCTATGAGAAGGAGCTTTTGGCCATCATCATGGCCATTGAGAAGTGGAGGTCTTATCTCCTACACGGCCAATTCATTATTCGAACTGACCAGCAGAGCCTCAGGTATTTCCTTGAGCAAAAGCTTTCTACTCCAGTGCAACATAAATACCTCACAAAGCTTCTATGATTTGACTATAAAATTGAATACAAGAAGGGTGTGGACAACCGGGTAGTAGATGCCTTGTCTCGGGTACATCAAGAGCATGGGGAATTTTCCACTCAAACTCTATCCACTTGCACTCCTGCGTGGATCACTGAGATTGTAGCAAGCTATAACAATGATGTCACAACTAAAGAAGCTATAGCGGAATGTTGTGCCTTCTCTTACAATGTGTCATTTTTCTCTTAACACGATGGCTTCCTTCGGTACAAGGGTTAGCTTTTTGTGGGCAACACTACTGCATAGAGGTCAAAGATCATCGAGTATATGCATGCCTTTCGATATGGGGGTCATTTTGGAACTAATGCAACTTTTCATAGGTTGAGAGGTACATTTTTTTGGCCCGAATTGAGGCATGATGTGCAGCAGTGGGGTAGGGCATGCCACACGTGTCAAAGTTGCAAACAAGAGATGTCTAGACCAGCTGGCCTTCTCCGGCCTTTACCCATACCATCTCAGGCATGGCAACATCTCACCATGGACTTTATAGATAAGCTACCTATTTCTCAAGGCAAAGACACTATATGGGTGATAGTGGATAGGTTTACCAAGTACTAGCATTTCCTTTCTTTGAAGCATCCATATTTTGTCTTTGACTGTGCTCAATTGTTTCTTGACACCATATATAAGCTGCATGGTTTTCCATCTAGCATTGTATCTGATCGAGACAAGATATTCACTAGTTTGTTTTGGAAGGATATGTTCAAGATGTTGGGTGTTCAACAACACCTAAGCACGACTTATCACCCGCAAACCGATGGCCAAAGTGAGCGGGCGAACCAGTGTTTCGAGACTTATTTGAGGTGTATGTGCAGCCATACTCCAAAGAAGTGGTGCCATTGGTTATCTCTTGTTGAGTTCTGGTACAACACATCTTTCCACACGGCGTTGCAGCTTATTCCATTTGAGCCTTTGTATGACTATAAACCAACCCCTTTAGCTATGCATTCCTACACGACACCACAAGTTCTTGGTGTGGAAGCCTCACTTATTGAGAAGAAGGATATTCAGCTACACTTGAGGTGAATACTACAGAAAGCACAACATAGGATGACTTCTTCTAATCGCCATCGGCGTGACCGTGTATTTGCATAAAGTGATTGGGTCTACTTGAAGTTGAAACCGTATAAGCAGCATTCCATCAAATTACACCGCGTTTGGAAGCTTAGCCCGCGCTATGCTGGGCCTTTCCTTTTTACTAAACGCATTGGACACTTATGAGTTGCAACTCCCTTCCAGTGCCAATGATTCACAATTTGTTCCACGTTATCTTTTTGAAGAAGAGCGTGACCACTCATGCTCGTACTGTTGCTGCACTTCTAGAGTTCGATGATGATGGGAAGGTTTTACTCCATCCAATTAAAGTCTTAGCTCGGAGAATTGTCAAGGACAACAATCGGTCGTGCGCGAAGGTGCTTATCCAATGGGCTCACTTGCTCGAGGTTGAGTCCACTTAGGAGGATTTCCTTTTCGATGCAGTCCCGTTTCCCTTCCTTATTTGACTTGGGGTCAAGTCCTAACTAATTAAGGAGGGGGGAATTATTATGAATTAAGAGTGGATTAGGGTTTATTAGTGCATGCATGTGCATGTACTTGCATGGGATTATTAGGAGAGAGATATGAATTGTTTGTTTATAAATAAGTGAACCAATGTTTGTGTGCCACGTGGCCGTGGTTGTTGAGAGTTTGTTTTGAGCATTAGTGCACTCGAGCTCTTTTATATCCATTTTGTACGAGCTCGAAGAACTACTTTTGAATGCATTAATGAAAACTTGGCTCTTTGTTATTTGTATGTTTTGTGCTGTCTCTTAATTCATAACATTAGCTGTGTGAGTTAAGATCGATGAACAAACGTGTTTCGTATTTTAACATTTGTGTAAAGTAGTGATTGATGTCGGAATGGAACTCGGAACATGGCTAGAGCGTGTTCTGATACTCTTTTATAGTGCACATTAATTGTTCGATGAAATGTCGAGCTGATCATGCCGTAAGAAACCCCAGAAACTCACAAAGGAAAACCATTTTTATTACTACATCCGTCCACGAAGTACCTTCCGCTTTGACCGGACACGAGTTTTAATAAATATTTTGACTTTAGTTGGTAATGTGTAATGCGTAGTAAGTTGAGAATGAGACCCACATTATTTTGATGATGAGTAGTGTATAGTTAGTGGAGAATGAGACCCACATATTGATGATGTGTAGTGTGGAGTGAGTGGATGATGAGGCACACATTAATGATGATATATAGTGATTGCCAAAAATAGAAATTTAAAGTGGAAAGATATTTCATGGACAGATGGATAAGGTAATATGGAAAGTTATTTCGTGGACGGAGGGAGTATTATTTAGCATATAGAAAATATTTATTTCAAAATTTATTATGGATTGGATTGAAGGTTGTTCTAGAATATATGGACTTTTAACAAGATTTTGGTATAGCACACGACCTTCAAATCTTGTTTCAAATAACAAGCATTTCAGTTCCTTTACAAATTTGACATAATATTGTATTTGGGTGAAATCGAAACAGATTTAGTAGTCAATGCTTGACCTGATACACCTAATGTTTATGAAAAAAGTGCAAAAAAAGTTAAAAAAGATTTTTGAAAACAAATTTGAAAGCTCGTGTATGATACGAAAATGGGACCTAACTTCATTATTTTTAAAACTAATTACCTAACGACCCAAGTTGGGATGATAATTGATCTATATCGTGTTGTTTTGATAATGTATTTAAAAGTTGGATTCACTCGTAACTTTTCCACTCAAGGTTTATTGCACTAAGGTATTTTACAAGCGAATTTGAAAATTTAGTGCAATTTATCTCCTATTACAGATACATCTTTAGCACTCTGAAGGCCACCTTAATTACTTCCTGCAACTCCGCAAGTATCTTTAGCAAGCAAACATTGTTCCTGTCTTGGAGGCTGAGAATCGCAATGAACCCATGGAGGATCAGAGAGTACATCAGCAGGAACACGAGACGACGAACAACGCGGGAGTGTGATCAAATTATTGATTCCAGACTTAGATTCTAACTTAAGCAAGCATTATGTTGCTTTGCCTGCTCGTCGTTCTTGGGTGGTGAAATTGCGATAATAGTTGATGAAGACTTCATCAACGTTACTAAGACATCATCATAATCACCTATTATTGTCATGAACACATATCAATAAAATTTTGAAAAATCAACAATCCTAGAGCAACCAAGAGTAACTTACATTCAATAAATAGCATATAGTTTTCCATTCACTTGAAATATTAATACCAACAACTTTCATATAGATTTTTCTTCTTTGTGGCTCTTTTTTTTTTCTTCTTTTTTAGTCTTATTGATGCGCACTGACTACGTAATGAACAATTATAAGCAAGAATCCAAAGTAGCAAATAACGTTGATACACAAGGTATGCCGCCAATTGCTTAGATGAGAGAAAACTCAAGATTGTGACTATCAAAATTCCCGCGTCTAAAGAAAGCCCTCAAGAGATAATATAGTGTTTGCAAATTATAGGAATTGCAAACTAGTCCTCAAGGAAATAAAAGTAAAAGAAATAAATATAAAACTAGCAGCAACTTTATTCCTTAAATATAGTATCGCTGCTTGTCAAGCTCAACCAAAAACGCAGATGCTTAATGATCCACATCATCTCTCCCAGGGTGAGGAAGATTCGTCCTCGAAGCTTGAGGGTCGCCATCTGTAGAAGAATCGCCAACATACGGAATAAGGTGCTTGACATTGAAAACATCCGAAGTTCGAAGATGATTAGGCAATGCGAGACGATAAGCATTGTCATTAATCCGTTCCAAAACTTCCACTGGACCAATCTTCCGCGCAGCCAGTTTATTGTACTCATGAGCCGGAAAACGATCTTTAGTGAGGATCGCCCACACAAAATCCCCCACATCAAAGATAACTTCACGTCGCTTCCGATCAGCCCGTAACTTGTAATCCGCACTCGCAGCCACTAAATTAGCGTGCACTTTCTGATGGATATGCTGGAGATCAGCAACAAAGTCAGAAGCAACACCATGAGAACGGATACCGTCTGGCACAGGCAGCAGATCCACAGGCCTACGAGGAAGAAAACCAAAGATCACTTCGAAAGGACAATGACCAGTCGAACGATTCACCGCACTATTGTGAGCAAACTCTGCTTGAGGAAGTTTAGAGTCCCATGATTTCAGATTGTCACCTACGAGAGCACGTAGAACATTACCCAAAGAACGGTTCACGACTTCGGTTTGACCATCCGTCTGAGGATGGTAGGCGGTGCTGAAATTGAGAGAGGTATTCAGCATACGCCAAAGACTTCTCCAAAAGTGACTAAGAAAACGAGTATCGCGATCAGAAACTATGGTGGAAGGAAGACCATGAAGACGATACACATCACGAAAATAAAGTTGCGCTACAACCACAACATCCGTTGATTTCTTACAAGCAATAAAATGAACCATTTTTGAGAAACGGTCGACAACCACAAAGATAGAGTCATTACCACGCTGAGTGCGTGGAAGTCCCACAACAAAATCCATGCTCACATTTGTCCAAGGCTGCGTTGGAATAGGTAAGGGTAGATATAACCCCGCATTCGAGGTCTGTCCTTTGGACAAGTGACAAACACGGCACCGTGAAACAAATCGATTAACATCTCGACGTAAAGAAGGCCAATAGTAGGACTTGGCCAGGAGTTGAAATGTGCGCTCCTGCCCCGTGTGGCCCAGTGAATGAAGTTCTTGAATGAGCAACAAACGAAGGCTGCTCTCTGGTATACACAAGCGTGATCCATGATAGAGAAATCCATTTTCCAGGTAAAAGTCGATTCGCTCAGCGGCAGAAATCCTATCAAGCACTTTTGAGAAATAAGGATCAACAGCATAAAGTTCAGAAATTGAGTCAAATCCCGGAACAAGATTTCTCATTTCAACCAATAAGGAGTGACGACGACTTAAAGCATCCGCCACGCGATTAGTAACACCCGATTTGTGCTTGATGACAAAGGTAAATTGATGAAGATATGCGTGCCAAGAAGCATGACGTCTGAAATTTTATCTTGACTTCCGATATGACGCAAAGCATCATGATCCGTAAACAGAACAAACTCACGGTGGAAAAGATAATGTTGCCAATGTTTCACTGCTTGAACTATGGCAAACAACTCAACGTCGTACGTATTGAAGCGAGACTTAGGCCCCTTCAATTTTTCACTAAAATAAGCCATCGGTTTGCCCCCTTGACTCAGAACAGCCCCAATGCCCAATTTCGAGGCATCACAATGTAACTCGAAAGGAGCGTTGAAGTCCGGAAGAACCAAAATAGGAGCTGTAGTCAAGCGCTTCTTTATCTCTTCAAAAGCAGCTGCCGCCTCCATAGTCCATACAAATCGTGACCCTTGTAAACAATCTGTCACCGGGGCCATTATACCGCTAAAATGGGGAATAAACCTGCGGTAAAAAGAAGCAAGCCCATGAAAGCTCCGGACATCTGAAATGGTTTGAGGCGTCGGCCAAGTGGCTATAGCTAGTACTTTGGCAGGGTCAGGTGTGAGCCCTTGAGAAGAAATGATATAACCAAGGAACTGGACCATAGGGGAACAGAAAATGCATTTCGGAAGAGTAGCATAAAATTTCTCCTTTCGAAAAATCTCAAGAATATCACGCAGATGCTGCAAATGCTGAGAAATAGAGGTACTATAAATCAAAATGTCATCAAAATAGACGACTACACATTTACCAATAAATGGTCGTAGTGTCTGATTCATGGTATGCATAAATGTGCTTGGAGCATTCGACAGGCCGAAAGGCATGACAAGCCATTCAAATAATCCCTCTCGCGTCTTAAATGCAGTTTTCCACTCGTCCCCAGGGCGAACACGAATTTGATGGTATCCACTTTTCAGATCAAGCTTTGTAAAATAAGAAGCACCATGGAGTTGATCAAGAAGGTCATCAAGACGGGGAATAGGAAAACGATAGCGAACCGTTATTTTGTTTATGGCTCGGCTATCGACACACGTTCGCCAAGAGCCATCCCTCTTCGGAGTTAAAAGAGCAGGAACTGCACAAGGACTTAGACTCGCACGAACATGTCCTTTTGAGATAAGGGACTCCACTTGACGACGAAGCTCTTCGTGCTCAGCCGGACTCATACGATAGTGAGGACGATTAGGAAGGGTAGCCCCAGGCACTAAGTCAATGCAATGTTGGATATCTCGCAGGGGTGGTAAAACGCTAGGAAGCTCGGAGGGAAATACATCACAAAATTCAGTCAATAAATCTTGCACGGAAGACGGGACCTCAAGTGGGGTTGAAGGTGAAGTTGGAACGATCAGATAGACAAGTCCCATATCAGACAGAGCTTCTTCAAAAGAAGCATGAGACAAAAGAGAAACTCACATATCAACAGAAGGTTGTTGCTTGTGCCGGCGTGGTAAAAATACAATTTTCTTACCACGAAAGAGAAAAGAGTAAGTATTAGTCCGTCCATCGTGAAAATCAGAGCGATCAAACTGCCATGGACGCCCCAACAATAGATGACACGCATCCATAGGCACCACATCACAAGAAATATCATCAGTATAAGTGGTGCCAACGGAAACAGTAACTAGAGCACGACGCGAAACCAGGATGTCAGTACCCTTATTCAACCAAGCGAGTTTATAAGGTTTCGGATGAGCCTCAGTGGACAACCCCAATTTCTCAATTGCATTTTCAGAAATGACATTCTCACAACTACCTGAATCAATAATAAAAGTGCATACTTTACCGCCAATGGTGCAGGTGGATTGGAAAATAGAAGATCGTAACCAGTCGTCAGATACGGTACGAGGACTAAGAAAGGTTCGGCGAAGCATTAATAGGGTCCCGTATCACCCTCCACAAACTCTGTATCAGCCGCCAATGATTCAGAAGGAGTGATCTCTTCGTCGGCTGTTAATTGATCAAGTGCAGCAAGAGTGCGGTTAAGTGGCTGCCGGCACTCAGACATGCGATGCCCTGGTTCACCGCAGTTAAAACAACGAAAAGGGGTGGTTGTTCGATTTGCAGTAGGTGCTCCAGGAGTGCGGTTATTAGGAGGTACTGAATTAGCGGCACCACTAGACGGGCGAGGTGATGGAGTAGTTGGAGCAGGAGAAGTATGCCCGGGCGGGGGACGACGAGCCAATTGTTTCTCAGCCTGAATAGCTCGTTGATGAGCTTCCGACACAGTAAACGGATCAAACATATTCAAAATATCTTGAAGCGGTAGGCGAAGTCCACCAATATAACGTGAAACGAGTTGGGAAGGAGTTTCAGTTAATTCGGTACGGGCTAAAAGAGCATAGAATTCAGTCGTATACTCGTCAACACTCCTTTGCCCTTGACGAAGATGCTGAAATCGTTGATATAGGGCTCTATCGTAATTGAAAGGTAAAAATGCAGCCTTCATATGTTTGCGAAATTTTTCCCATGACTGAATTTTTTGCTTACCTTGTCTCAAACGTAGGCCTTTCAATTGTTGCCACCAGGCTTGGGCACGGCCCCTTAAACGCGTTGTGATGAGGGCCACACGAAAACCAGATGGTACAGATTTGAAATCCAATATTTCTTCCACAGTAGACAACCAATCGACGAAGTCATCTGGTTGTAAATCTCCCGCAAATTCAGGCAGATCGACACGTAAGCCAGTTTCCCAGCGCCGATCATTAGGGCGAGGCGCAGGGGCTGGCTCAGCAAAGGGATTGAAGTTTTCCCCTTCAGAATCATCGTCAGTAACATCGGGTGAATCTTGTTGAGCATTCATGGCAGCAATTTGAGCCGTGAGTTGCTCCACTTGGTGACGTAATTGAGCAATTTCTTCACGGTACATAACATCCTCCAATCGGGCATCGCGTGGGTTTCGATTACGGGGTGGCATACCTGTTGATCGTCCTGAATCTGATACCAGATGATGCGCACTGACTACGTAATGAACAATTATAAGCAAGAATCCAAAGTAGCAAATAACGTTGATACACAAGGTATGCCGCCAATTGCTTAGATGAGAGAAAACTCAAGATTGTGACTATCAAAATTCCCGCGTCTAAAGAAAGCCCTCAAGAGATAATATAGTGTTTGCAAATTATAGGAATTGCAAACTAGTCCTCAAGGAAATAAAAGTAAAAGAAATAAATATAAAACTAGCAGCAACTTTATTCCTTAAATATAGTATCGCTGCTTGTCAAGCTCAACCAAAAACGCAGATACTTAATGATCCACATCACTTATATTGATCATAATCATCTATTTCAAGCATTTCATTAATCGCTTTTCGGGTATCATCACTATTCATATATGATACTTTAATTAGGAAAAAAAGAAGAAAAAAAAAAAAACAATGCAAATAAATCAAATATTACACTATCCCATATACTATTAATTATTTATATGTATAAAGATTGGAAGCAAAGAGTTTGAGAATCATAATCTTGTTACTTTGTGTCGGCTTGCTTTCCAAATTTGAAACATGTATGTACCAATACACTCTATACATGTAACATGTGTAATGTTCTCAAATCTCAAGTTCGATGAACCTCTAATTAAAAACTTATAGAATATATGATACAACTCATTTCTCAAAGAAATAAAAGTATATATATCAATTACATCTTTTCATGTAAATTTTAGCTTTTTACAGCACAGGGCTCCAAATATGTAATCCAAATCTTGTACAATCTGCATCATGCATGATTTTAATATTCAAAATCCACAAAGAACAAAATATTTTTCTCCTTTACTCGAAAAGATTCTTATCGGCAAAGCAAAAGTTTAATACATATTCACACTATTTTAATTTCTCATGCTTGCCAATAACCTAACATGATGGACTTTTACATTTGGAACTACTTTGGATACTCTCTTCCCACAAACATTATAATATAATATTATTAAATGACATTCTTATCACATGAAATTTAATGGACATGGAATCTTTAGCTTTCTTGATCTTGTTCTTTACTAACACATCTAGCTAGACTCGAGTCCCTTAATCTAACCTCAGCTAGCTAACCCTAATTCCTTAATTTAATTTATGGAGTAATATTTTAAAGATAATACAAATATATAGATACCAAAATTTGTAAAGCTTTCTTTATTTATAGGATTATTGGGATTCTGGGAAATCAAATAATCACTTATACTCCGATTTGTGATTGCAAAACCCCTTTTAATTAAATTGTAGTAGCACGATCTTCTTTTTTGCAGTTGTGTTCAATGTTTAGTTTCAATTGTTTTTGTTGACCGGAAAATTTGCTACCATGGTTCTTCAGTTGATGTTTAAAAAGTGTTCGATGATATGCTTGAAAGATATCAAGTGAAAAAAGAAGGTTTAATTAGGAGAATTTGAATAGATAATTTTTTAAAAGAGAACTAAATCGATCCGCAAGCTAGGCCACCAAATAAGCTACTTGTTAAGCTTGATGGTAATATATAAATGATAAAAAGTTGTGCTGTTGCTTACTTATGATTCCTTACTATTATTGTCCAGTTTTGCAGATGCATGAGCTGGAACAATGATTAGAGCATCTATGCATAAGATCCTCAAATCATGAGTTATTATTACAGCATGCAGGTAAAGGATATTGGATCATGAGTTATTATTACAGCATGCAGGTAAAGGATATTGGATTTTCAATATTTTTGTGATGAATTAAGGTGGAACTCTAATTCTCCAACTTTTTATATAATGTGTATATTTTATCGTGAAAAGTTTACATTAATCGCAAGGTAAAGGGAAAAGAAAGAAGCAATTTTTATAGTAGAGAGTTCCTAGATGGTATAATATTGAATTTTTTTTTAATTGTAATAGTTAATATTGTATTTTGAACATTAATCTATTTAATATCAAGGTAAATAAGTAATTTAACCTCCAAAGTTTATTTATCACGCCATATGATAATCAATGTTCAAAAAATCAGCTTAGGCGGCCGTCTAGGTGCTAGTTGGGGCATTGCTGATCCGATTACAAGCTAGACGTGCTCGAATATAACTCGAGTGGGCTGGGTTGGGCTGGCTAAGCAGGCTGGACGGCGCTAACAGGGTGGGTTGGACATTTTTTTAGAGTTTTGTTACATTTTTTAATTTGTTAAAAAATTTAAACTTAATCTATTTCTTTATTCTCACAACTCATTTTCTTACAAATTGTGAAGGAACACTCAAATTCTTTCACAACTACGAACATTCAAGTTATTTTACACTTAAATTTATGGATATTATATTTTATTTAGCGTATTAAGTATTTTTAACTTTTTATTATAAATTAAAAAATAGAATTATAAAGAATGTATATTTATATAGTTTGTACTTTAGGATACAAATATAATTTAAAAATACGCATTATAATTTAAACAATTTAAACCCATCTAGGCTCCCATCTAGCTGTCTAGGCACTAGTCCCCTTCACTGTCCAACTAGAACCTAGCGAATTTTAGAAAATTATTTTCCATTGTTCCTTGGCGTGAGCTGCAATTTACATTCTGTAATAAAACAACAAAATATAATCATATTGTATCATAATTAAATTCTAAGAGAAGGTATGAATGCATCTTGTATATCATACTTTTTAAATTTATGTCCAGCTTTATAATGTGCATTGCACTTCTCCTCAGTTAGTAGTATATTTTCTTATGAGGATTAAAATTTAAGATTTAATTAACACGCTGTTTTTTTTGTCCTTTTTAATGTTTTCCGTTTTTACTCAACACACAACTACGTCAATCATACATGTAAATAAATAAAGACTCGAATAAAAAAAACTATTAAAGAAAACTATAATAATCGAGCTAAAAAAATGAATATAGACCATCTTTGTATTCCTAAGTGTATATATGATTGACTTTTTTTGGTTTCACGTATTTATTACAAATATAATTAATTCAAAACACCAAACATTACAAGATCTGAAAACCGGCCCAGGTTTTCATTCTGTAAAAGATACTATAACTGTAATGTAATTACTATATGTTTATATGACTATATATCTTGTAGTAGTGTCCCAAATTGAACCTCTCAAACGAGGTATTTGGAAGAAAACTCATGTTTGAATTCAATCTCAAAATCTAGATTTAAGTCATTAATCTTCGAAAACCCAAGCGATGAAATTATCTCTTAATTCCTATAAAGTCTTCTTCATCTTCTTGGTCGTCTTCTTGAATTAATTAACTAGCTTCTTGACATAAAAAGAATTAAGTATGAAGTAGTTGGTGCTACTGAGCACAACCCAATCCTCTCGCATCTGCTCCTCTCATGATTCTCAGTCTCTTGCAAGAACACATGAACATTCTGCACAATTCACATACAATCCACGTAAGCATGCATTTCCCAATACATACATATATACGTATAGATAGATGATAGATCTAGAAAGAATGAGAAAGAGAGAGATCTTACTCCCATGGAACATCTCCAACGAGCATCAAATCACCATCTTTATCTTCGTATGCAGGAGCAAATTCTGATCCTTTGTACCCTTCCCTCTCTGAATATTCACCTATAGAGAGCTTGAACATGTCTTCCAAAGCAGAAAGCAGGTCAGAGTATCCCTTGTAAAGCTTGAGGTCAATCTTTCTCAGATAAGGAGCTCCATCCATACTCACTTTCACATACATCTCCGCTTTCTTCGCCGCCGCGTTGTTTTTCCGGTAAGACTTCACCGGCGGCCACCCCACTATCTGCGCTCTGCACCCCATCATCAAACACCTCCATCAGTATACAATACAAATATTTGTTTGATTAATTAATTAACTAAAGGAATGTGAAAATTAAACTCACTTTGGCGCCGGCGGTGCAGCTTCGAGATCGGCGGCGCTCTTGGGGGCGGCGACGCCGTTGGAGGCGGTGTCCTCCGGCGAGGCCCTCTTGTTGCTGTTCTTGGCGGAGGAGGCCACGTTATCGCAGTGGTCGGAGCCAGGTAGGCCCAGCCTCAGCTCAGTCGCTTTCAAGTTTAGATCGTTGTCGCCCATTACGATTGACTCCATTAGTATTTCTTGATTCAAAATCTTAAACAAAGAGCTGATAAATTTCCAAAGAAAGCAAAAACTTAGAAGAAGGAAAGGATTAGTCTTAACGTAGAAGGGTGGGTGTAAATAGGTATGATTTGGTGAAGAAGAAGAGTAGTAAAGCAGAAAAGAAGAAAAAGAGGAGGAATATAAGGAAGAAGGGAGGAGGGTGTGGGTGCATGAATTGGGGGGTTTTGTCGAGAAAGAGGGAGGCAGAGGAGAGACAAGCGCAGCCGCCTAGATGGAAGACTTTTTTTGGGAATCTACGGTGCAGATGCGTTTTGGTGCACCCCATGTGAAGGAATTGGTGGGCCCACATGTCTATGTAGTATGTACCCCACCTACATTTTTTTTGTGTTAGATGGGTAAAATTATGTTGAAGTTATATGTTAAAAATATTTATTTTAATTAAAAAATATAAAAGAGTGGTTAAATCCATCGCTTGTAAAAATGGTACAAACCGCTAAATATTGTTTTAGCGATTCAACATATTTTTACCGACGGTTCTACATAATATCATATACAAATATTATTTGTAAAACAAATATGATAAATTATAATTGTAAAATTATAGATATCAATCAGAAAATTAACTAAATAATAACCTTAAAGTTTAACTAATAAAATTAACATGTATCAAATTTGAGATACGTAAAAATAATATGAATACTAAAAAAATTGTAATTAAAATACGTAAACATTAACTAAGTTCAACCTTTTTCATGTGCTTATTATTATGGCTTATGGACTGAGTTATTATGGTATAAATGAAATTTTTTAATGTGATTTATATCCATTTAAATTTATTGATTAATAAGGGTAGTTATGATATTTGGTTACTCAAATGTTATGATATTTGGTTTGTAATAAAATGATTTTATGAATGCCTACAATTGCTTTTTATTCTCATTTTAAAAGAGTTATATTGGTATTATTGTATGACATAGATTGGTTGCTTTTAACTTATTGCTACTTAGTAGGATGTTTTTATTTATTTGAATTTTAAACTGATGTTTCTGACAAAAAGTGCTTTTTTAAATACGGTATCATTTTGTTTGAATAATGCATGAAAAACAAGTATTGCTAATATTATGTGAAAAATGAGGCTGAGGTATAACATTGATGAAAATGAAGATGACAATAATAATGACGATGTTAATGTATTTTTGGTATTTTTTTATTTTTCTAAGGATAACTTTTTTTTTACATACTAGTGTTATATATATATATATATATATATATATATATATATATATATATATTTGCATCAATAATTTTCGTCTAATAATCTATGAGAAATCCATACAAACCAATAAAAAAAATTGTATTCCGCATTCATGACAAGTTTATAAATATTCTTGTAAATCAATAAAAGAAAATCAATCAAACTATGAAGTTTATGGATTTTCTAAATCCACAAAAAATTTTAAGCCTAAAAAAATCTAAAAGAATCTTAATTGAATGCACTCGGATGAAATAATCTAATTTACTAATAATCAGCCCTATATATAATTAATAGTATAATATAAAGAATTAATTTATTATTCCATCTGTCTCACTATTTCTGGCTTGGTTTGACAAAAAATTACTTACAGTTTTAGTCAAACTAAGCCAGAAATAGTAAGCACAGAGGGAGTACTTAGTTGCATGTATATGCTAAATGAACATTTCATACATATATACTCAATTTACTAAATAGTTGATGACGAACTTGAGTTTAAAATAAGGACGAGGGTAGGAGAAAAAGAGAATGCAGAGACAAGCCCATTAATTCCTTCACATGCATGTAATCAAGGTGCAATGTATAGGTGTTTATTTCAAATATAAGGAGTTTGCATAGTACTCCCTCCGTCCACCAATGTTTATTACACTTTAAATTTTCTTTTTATATCACACTTTAATTAAATAATAATAATAAGTGGGATTCAAACTCCACTAACTACAGTCATTTATTTAAATTCAAAGCACTACATTAAAACACGTGTCGGTCAAAATGTAACAAAAAATTGTGAACGGAGGGAGAAGTACTTATTATTTTTTCTTAAAACATATAATTATATCAATAGCACATAAATAAGAATAATATAAGGATGATACACAGTAAAAACAAATATATTCTGAACAAACAGTAGCTCACGTGGTAGGAATTTGTTATATATAATAATCGGTACAATGGATATACTAACAATTATTTGGTATTCATCATTGCTAGAGAATTTATTAAATTTTATACTTGTACTGTATTCACATTTTAAATCCTCAAAGTTATATACACATACGAAACTTAGCATCTAAACTTTGTTAGAAACTATTTTAATTGCTACAAGAATATTTCCTTTTTCCATTCTCAATTTTTTATGCAGAGAAAAATATAGAATTGATTTACCTCAAATTAGACCCAACCGAACCATTTTGTGATTTATAAATGTATTTTGTGACATATATCCCACATCAACTATGTAGGATATGTCAATATTACCGCATAAGTATGGATTTCAATATATTTTCTAACAAGACGACAAACTATTTTCAATGGATTCATTGTGTTGATGTAGCCTTATGGGTTTGGGAAGTTATAAATGGTATCATAACCGACTCTATGTAAGTTTTCTAGACGTTGGGGGTGGTCCTGCATGAGGATCTCGACAAGAACATTGCATATTTAACGTGAAGAACATTCCACATTATATGTAAAGACGAACATCAAATAGTTGCTAGTGGATCCATTATACCGTCGTAGTATAACAGGTTACCATGCCGTTAACCGGGCGGTACAGATTTGCGCTAATTACGTTCTTAGAAATCTCACATATGCATGAATGATCTGAAAATATTAATATAAAAATTACTATAACCGATTCTGATTATTTAATTTAGTTGACTTTATCTTTTTTTCATTTTTTATGCTCTCGAGTTCATCGGTGATTATGAATTTTATTACTATTATATTAGTACAATTAATACAGGAATCTCCATAATTAAACGCGGTGCAGAGAAAATGTCATTCAACATGAATAGAAAATGCAAACAGCACGTTATATTTATTCGCCAACATAATTATTTCGCAAGCATTAATTCTTTAATTAACATTTACTAGAAACAGATTATCTTAATCAAGAAAAAGAAATTTGTTGCACGGAATAAGTTTGACTAATTATAACCTCGACAATTTAGACAAAAATAAAGGTGATTAATTTATGAAGATACCATTTCATGTCTGATCTTTGAGGAACAATTAATACTCTCTTATATTTTTTATTTCTCTCTTTGTCAGTTTCAAAATGATTACAGTATATAGAAGGAGCGGAGAATCTCTCTTTTCATTGCAAAAGGAACAAACTATGCTCTAAAAATGATGGTGAAAATGTTTTCGTCAATATTATTTTATTTGGACATAATAGCCTACAATCCTATCAATAAAACAGGGGGAGAACATAGTTTTCGATATTTTAATGTTACATCGGATTAGATTGATTAGATTGGGTAAGTTTATGATTAGCTTGATATAATACTCCATCCGAAAAATCTTGTTATTTTGATTAAGCACCAGTTTTAATAATCTATTTTGCTTTTATGTTGATTAGGAATGAGTTTTAATAATCTACTTTAACTTTGTATAAGAGTGTGAATTCAAATAAGTAGAGTTTAGAACCTATCTAATTTATTATTTGAAAATTGATATCTAAATAAATACTCGATTCGTCCCACTAAAAGTGACTTGTTTTCCTTTTTGGGTTGTTTTACTAATATTGACTTATTTCCCAAAATAACAAAAGAATTACTCTTTAAAATGTGTAGACCATCACTTTTTTCAACTTTTACACTACTAATTATTTTACGTGCAAAAAGAAAAACAAATTACTATAACGGAACGGAGGTAGTATGTAATTAAAGAGTTTCAACACATATTATAAGTTCTCTCAAAAGCAACAGTGGAGACAAAAGGACTCACCAGGTATATTTTGTCACCTGAAAACCTATATATATATACATATATATAGAGATAATTGTGAAAACTACCCACTTTTGTAAACCTAAAATGAAAAGTACCCAAAACATAAAATGTATATGTAAACTACCCAAAAAGTCTAAATTGCCCTTAAAGGGAGCTGGGCTTTCTCGGTCACTACTTGACTGACACAAAAGTTATATCTACAGTGCAAAAAAACAAACAAAAAAGCATCCACCCTGCAAAAAGTGGAACCTGGATGGGACTTGTGTGGGGAAAAGGAGGGTGGTGATTGGACATGGTGGGTGTTGGGGAAAAGGGGTGGACCGTGCCATGCATATTTTCAAGACAATAATAAGGGGACTTTGACTAGGGGTGTTGAAGAGTTTAATATAAAGGGGTGTTGTGGGGGGGGGTGGGATTTATGCGTTGTGTGGGGGGATTTATGCGTGAATTGTGAGGGAGAGAGAGCAGCTTGGGAAAAAAAAAAAAGAGTGTGAGGCGAGAGAGAGCAGCTTGGGGATAATCTTATGTTTAATTTAATTTAACCAATGTATTGCTAATTTTAATCTTATGTTTTATTTAAATTTTATTTTTAAAGTAAATTGTTATATTAATTTTGTGTTTGAACTAAATATATTGTAGCAAATATCTGAACGACGGCTTATGGATCGACGGGTAACGGAGCAACATAGAACTATCAATATGGACCAAAATGTTAGTTTTTTTTAAAGCTTTAAATTTCTTTAAGAAAGCATGTTGTATTTTTATATTTATTAGAGATTTATAAAGCATGTTGTATTTTTAAGTTTATTAGATTTATAAACAATGCATGTTTTATTTTTATATTTATTAGATTTATAAACCATGCATGTTGTATTTTTATGTTTATTAGATTTATAAAGCATGTTGTATTTTTATGTTTATTAGATTTATAAAACATGATGTATTTTGATGTTTATTATATTTATAAAGCATGTTCTATTTTTTTTGTTCTTTATTAGAAATTTTAAGCATGTTGTATTATAATTTAATGTATTATTTAAATAGAAAAATAAAATTATGATTAAATTCAAAAATCTGGTCGCAAAAACGAAAACCCGGTCAAAAAAATTAAAAACCCTGTTGGCCGGTTTAAAATATTACGGTCGGGTTTTTTAAAACCCGGCCAGGTTTTTCTTTACCTTTCAATTGATTTTTTAATTTTTAAAAATATATTAAATTGTAGTATGTATTTAATTTAATTTATTTTAATTTCATTTAATTTAATTAATACATGACATACATGAATTTAATATATTATTGAAAATTGTAATTTGATTATCTATGTTTAAGCCATATTTTAAGATTTTTGGAATTTTAGATAGGTTAATATCATAATATAATGGTTTATTTCAAAATTAAATTAGCATTGAATGAAAATAAATTGAATAAATAAATAACTTTAACGTATTATTTAAATATAAAAATAAATATTTGATTAAAATTAAAAACCTGGTCGTAAATTTCAAAACCCGGTCGAGAATTTTAAAACCCGGTTGGCCGAGTTTAATATATTGTGGTCGGGTTTTTTAAAACCCGGCCAGGTTTTTCTTTACCTTTCAAATTTTGAATTTAATTTTAAATAATATATTAAATTGTAGTATGTATTTAATTTAATTTAATTTAATTAATACATGACATACATGAATTTAATATATTATTGAAAATTGTAATTTGATTATCTATGTTTAAGCCATATTTTAAGATTTTTGGAATTTTAGATAGGTTAATATCATAATATAATGGTTTATTTCAAAATTAAATTAGCATTGAATGAAAATAAATTGAATAAATAAATGACTTTAACGTATTATTTAAATATAAAAATAAATATTTAGTTAACATTAAAAATCTGGCCGTAAATTTCAAAACCCGGTCGAGAATTTTAAAACCCGGTTGGCCGGGTTTAATATATTGTGGTCGGGTTTTTTAAAACCCGGCCAGGTTTTCGTTTATCATTTAATTTTAAATAATATATTAAATTCTAGTATGTATTTAATTTCATTTAATTTAATTAATACATGACATACATGAATTAAATAATATATTTTTACATTTTCTGAATTTAATTTTAAATAATTTATTAAATTGTAAGTTTCATTTAATTTAATTTAATTTAATTTATTTAATGAATACATGATTTTAGTAATATTCATAAAAATTGAAATTTGATTATCTAAGATTAAGATTTTTTTATGGAATTTTAGATGCGTTACATTAGACCTCAGCTTGTTGAATCGGGTATAGTAGCCAGTACATATTATAAGGAAACAATGCTAGATCAAATTGCCCAAACATTGAGAGTTGTAGGAGGTGAGCCACTATTGCAGCGGTTTAGAGATGGCTGTTTCGGCCATTTCATTGATTGGAGGCCGGGTCAGAAGAGTTCGAATGCACTATCGTACTTGGTGGCGCGTATGGTTTATGGAGACGAAGATGATAATGAAGGTATACACTTCGTTGTAAATGGGGGTCAATATCATTTTGGTGTTGAAGAATTCTGCTTGATTAGCGGTCTACGATTCGGACCTTCCAATTTCGACACGCGCTCTACTTATGACATAGGGCATGTGGAGGTCTATACTGCTTTCTGTGATAGACATATCATCACAGCTGCTGGTGTGCTTAAGAGGTTCACGAACACAAGCCGAATGATTCACGATCCAGAAGGTGAATTATACCTGAAGGCGGCGCACGTGCTCATTGCCTTCTTATTTCTTCGTGGGGCTGATGCGAGTTCATCTGGATCCAATTCTTCTTCTTCATCACCCCCTTGAATGTTCGGTGTCGAATGCACCATTTCTATCAGTCTAGCAAAACCACCATGTTGTCGTATCCACGCAGCACAATCAGCAAACGTAAACTTTAGTATATTATCTTCAGAATCTGTATCTGATGCGTCGGATTCTGACTCCGCTGAATGAATATCGTCAATGTCATCATCCTCACAATCTCGATGCATCGAACCGGATGGAGCATGATCTTCATTTTCAGGAGCTCGTATAGGAGATTCCGGCCACCGCCGCCATGAACCGGCTGGAGCATCATCTTCGTTATGTGGGATGTCACCGAACCAATTTGATTCGGCCATCTGATTGATAAAATCAACTCCATCACCATGTTGAGTACTATATGTCGACGTCCCCATAAATTCAACTCCATCACCACGATCTCGATGCATCGAATCTCTACTCGAAAATCCCACATCTTGTGTGTCATTGCTTATCTCCACATACACCACCGGATTCCATTCGTCCCGAATCAAACTACTGAAAGAATCATCATTAGACAATCGACGCTTACTTCCATTATATGCTGAGATACGGTAAATCTCAAAATTTGTAGACATCCCAGAATCGCGCAGCATCTGTTGTATATTGTATCTCAATTCTTCAAGCTGAACTGGATCTGTGGAAATAGGAGTGGACCATTCGTAACCGCCAATGTAATCATCGCCTTCCCAATAACCATTGTACTTCACGTTTATATACTCCAGCCGTCCATCTAAACAATGAAATATATATTTAAAATCAGGAAGTCATAAAAATATAAATTTACCAAAACCCGGTCGCAAAATTACCTACAGAAAATAAAACCCGGTCGTGAAACATCATTCATTTTTAAATCACGACAGGGTTTTCATATTTCTTTAGTTTTTGACGGAGAGGCTTTTGAGCATGTACTCTACGTGTTATTATCATTCTAAAATAATAAAATCTCGTCGTCAAAGTTCATATAAATATATAAATCCGGACGTTTGAAAGTAAACACGCCATGTTTGCATAAATAACGACAGGGTTTTGATATTTCTTTAGGTTTTAGCGGAGGGGTTTTTGAGCATGTACTCTACGTGTTATTATCATTCTAAAACAATCAAATCCCGTCGTCAAAGTTCATATAAATATACAAATCCGGACGTTTTAAAGTAAACACGCCATGTTTGCATAAATAACGATAAGGTTTTTAGAAAAATGCATGTTTTCACGACAAGGTTTTAGCTCGTTAACCTCATAACACATTATTCTTGAAAACTACGAGTTTAGATTTCGCATTACCTCTATCGGTTGGCCAAACAAGCACTTCGTGTGGATTCTCCTTCGGTCCTTCTCTCCTTCTCTCCTTCTCCTTCTCCTTCTCTCTCTATATCTCTCGTTCTTTCTTTCAAGTCACATATGCAATGACTCAAACTTTATATATAAAAAATATGTGAGGTGGTCATTGCAAATATGATGTCTCGATTGCACATATTGAAAATTAATGTTTCGATTGTCGTCTTAATTATCGATTTTATTTTTTAAATAAATTTTGAATGTAATATATTATTTTAAAAATATTTTCTCGATAAAAAGTAATATTATTGTATTTTACCTATATTAATTTGAATTGTCATATTAATTACAAAATAAGAAAATATCTTAATCAACGTCTCGGTTACCGTTTTTAATTTTGAAAAAATTATGAAATTAAAATAATACCTTTAACACAATTTCTCAATTAAATGTAATTTAATTGTATTTGAACTATATTAATTTCAATTCCTATATGAATTCAAAATAAAATAGTAAAATATATAATTAATACTAAATTAAAAAAAAAGACATAATAATTACCAATCATTGGCATTATTTCACAAAAAACAAGATAAATCTATCTTTGACTAAGGGCAATTTAGGTAGTTTACCATAAACTTGAGCATTTTTCATTTTTACATTAGCAAAGTGGACATTTTTCATATAGCTCCCATATATATATATATATTGAAAATTGTTAATTACACAAACCAGCCAAAAGAATTTGTAAAAGATAAATAATAACCACAAATATAAAACTATTTAAATTTTAATCATTTTGGATGTGAATTACCATAAGTACCCTTTTACTTAAATTTAATTGTATGAAAGGTATAAATTTATATAATCACTCCAGTTTTATCTAGGTGCTTGAATGTAACTCAGATGGATTAGGCAGACTAGGAGGGCTAGCTGGACGACATTAATCAGACAGGTTGGACATTTTTTTTTATTTTGCAACATTTTTTAATTTATTCAAAATTTTAAACTTAAGTTATTTCATTCTTACTACATTTTCAATTTTCACATCTCATTTTTTTTACAAATTGTGAAAGAACACTCAAATTTATGAATATTATATTTTATTTAGTATATTATGTGTTTTTAACTTTATATTATGAATTAAAAAAATAAAATTATAAAGAATATATATTTATATAGTTTGTACTTTAAAATATGAATATGGTATAAAAATATTAAAAACAGACATTATAATTTAATCCGTCTAGACGACCCTACTATTTATTTTCTTATATTTAAAAACTATTTATTTTGCACAAGTACTACTTCCTATTTTAAAAGAAAGTTAAATTTATCAAACGTATATGTTATTAAAAACACTTGAATATTTATTATAAAGGTATATTTTCAAGTCAAAATATGTGTAATCTAGCCATATTGCCAGATAATTTACCGACTGTAAGCATATTTGCTACTAACTTACTAGTAGGATTGCTATGTTATATTATCTAATTAAATTTAGGATTGCCATGGCTGGCACTTCCCTCTCCTCTTCCACTTCTTCTGCCGATACTCTCCCCATAGCCACCATGATTCATATGGTGTCTATCAAATTATCCTCTTCTAATTATCTTCTATGGAAACGCCAATTCATCCCTATGCTTACAAGCTTTCAGTTGCTAGGGTTCATGAATGGATCTGAACCAGTGCCGCCGCTCACCATCACCTCTGCATCCGGTGAAACCATCAACAATCCTGAATATGTCAAATGGTTTTCTACTGATCAGCGCCTCCTTGGTGTTCTCTTCTCGACACTCTCCAAAGAAGCCATGACCGAAGTTGTTGACTGCACTTCTTCCCGGGCTGCATGGACAGTGTTGGAATCGGCCTTTGCCCACTCCTCCGTCTCTCGCACTCATCAACTGCGAGAGGAGCTCCTCTCTCTTCGTCGCGGCTCTCTCTCAGTCAAGGAGTATGGCAGCCGGTTCAAAGCCCTCTGTGATCAACTCTCTGCCGTCGGCAAGCCTGTCGATGAGTCTGATAAAAGCCACTGGTTTCTCCGCGGTCTCGGCGCCTCGTTTGCCAATTTTGCAGACACAAGAATGGCCATGACGCCGATTCCCTCCTTCACTACTCTCTTGCATCAAGCTATTCAGTTTGATCTCATGACGAAGTCTATGGATCCCACCTACTCTACGTCTCCGGTGGCTTTCACGGCGTCAACTCCTCGTCCTCCATCGCATCCGCCGACTTCAGCACCTTCGTTCAATGGTCAGTCGCCTCACACTCCTTCTGGTGGACGTGGTGGTCACTCTCATGGTGGCCGAGGTGGCAGATCCAACGGCGGTCGAGGTCAGCAGCATCACCGCAAGCCTCGCTGCCATATTTGCAAAGGCGAACATTATGCAGATAAGTGCCCTCTCTATTTAGGCCCCGATTACTCTAATCTGGCCAATCTAGCCGAAGCTTTCACCTCATCTTGCAGTGTATCGAGCCCTTCGTCTGATTGGTTTGTCGACTCTGGAGCATCAGCACACATGACTTCCGACTTATCCACTCTCGACAATGTCCAACCTTATTCCGGTAATAACAATCGCACAGGGACATCTTGATCGTGGGCTTTATGTGTTGGATCGTGGTACTCATGCATTGCTTGCTGCTGTCTTTTCCAGTCGATCCAAGGCTAGTTTTGAGTTATGGCACCTTCGCTTGGGGCATGTCCCGTTTCATATTATTTCTTTGCTTAATAAACTAGGACATTTATCTGTTACATCGGTGTTACCCACACCGAAACTTTGTTCTTCTTGTCAACTTGCCAAGAGCAAACGACTCTCCTTTACTTTGAATGAGAGGCGTGCAGATTCTGTATTGGATTTAGTCCATTGTGATTTATGGGGCCCTGCGCCTATTACTACTGCTGAGGGATATCGTTATTATGTTGCTTTTGTTGATGATTTTTCTCGTTTTACTTGGATTTATCCTTTACGAGCAAAATCAGAATTCTTTAATGCGTTCATCAAGTTCCATACCTTTGTGTGCAATCAATTCTCTGTTTCTCTAAAGCAATTTCAGAGTGATGGCGGTTCGGAATTTTGAAACACTCGTGTTCGAACATTTATGGAGACTAAGGGCATTCATCATAGGATCTCGTGCCCTTATACCCCGCAGCAAAACGATCGTGTCGAGCGTAAGCATCGTCACATTATTGAAACTGGGCTTTCGATGCTCTTTCATGCTCATGCTCCGGCTTCTCTATGGTTTGATGATTTCGCTACAGCAGTCTATGTTATCAATCGACTGCCATCTCCAATCTTGGATAATAAGTCCCCCTTTGAACTCTTGTTTGGACGAGTTCCTTATTATCCTAATTTTAAACCCTTTGGTTGTCGAGTATTTCCGTATTTGCGTGATTCTGCTCCTTACAAACTTGCCCCTCGCAGCTTGCCATGCATCTTCTTGGGATATAGCTCCGCTTACAAGGGTTTCCGGTGTTACGATCCTGCTACTTCACGCACTTACATTACTCGAAATGCTCAGTTTGATGAACATTGTTTCCCTTTTGCAGCTTTCGGTGCCACTGCTCCCTCTCCTAAGTTGGACTTTACGTCTTCTTATGAAAATGGTTGCCAGCATGAGTCTTCCGCGTCCAACACAACATCAGCGCCTTGCTCCTCTTGCATGGACTCACTAACATCGCCGCAACCCACGCCGCAACCTTCGCCGCAGCACACACCTGGGCGATCGCCTAGTATCTCTGAAGCTACAAGTGAGCGACCGCTCACCCCACCCGAGCGGTCGCCCACTACTTCTGCCGCGTCCGGTGAGCAACCGCTCACCTCTCTAGAGTGGTCGCCCTCACCATCTCTGACACCAAACACAACTGCACCTCAGCCGACACATCCGATGATTACGCGATCTAAGGCGGGCATCTTCAAACCTCGCTACCCCGTTGATCTAGCCACCACACCTCTTCTCTCTGCTCTCGTCACTTCGACTGCAGCAACAGAACCTCGTGGATTCAAATCAGCCATCAAGTATCCGCACTGGCTCTCCGCTATGCACGAGGAGATGGATGCTCTCCATACTAACCGCACTTGGGATTTATTTCCTCCACCTGCGGATACAAACATAGTAGGATCCAAATGGGTATTTCGAACCAAATATAAGTCCGATGGCTCCATTGACCGCTACAAAGCACGTCTCGTTGCTCAAGGTTTCACTCAGATTCCAGGTTCGGATTTTCACCACACCTTCAGCCCGGTCGTTAGGGCTGCTACGGTTTGTGTCGTTCTTGCTCTGATACCATGAAAGAGTGGAATAAGAGAAATAATCTCACTCTGTGTCGAGTGTGTGTGTATTGCCACTATAAATAATACAAGGTTTACAACAGAAGAACCTAAAATCATGGATCATATCAACTATACAAGGAAAGGATAACAACCACAAAATAGAAGATTATAATTGATTTGATTTATCCGTAACAAAATCCATCAGCCGGCCGGTGGAAGTTTTGTCCCAAGCTTTCCTCATCGGTCCTGACATTCATCACAGAAAAAATGACTGATCATTATAAGTCAAGATTATTAATTAATCTAAACTAATACTCTCAACATCTCATTTATTTAGACACATTTTAATGAAAATTATCAGAAATTTTTAATCAAAGAGAATTTAAATAAATGGTATAAATTGTGTATAATATAATAGAATATATTATTTTTCCGCCATTTAATTTACGCGCTTTGACTAAAATTATGAAAGTTTTTTGATCAAAGTGCGTCTAAATAAATGAAATCGAAAGAGTAATATAAAGTCTACTTATTATTTATCTTTAAGCAAGTTCTAGTTAGTTATCGCTTAATAAGTCTCTTCACATCAATAAAAATTTAAAAAGTTTGATGTATTAATTATGATCTTAATTACCCATTTTGACACTTACAATAATTATGATATAAAGTAAAATCATGGGAGTTTACGCACAAATAGTAAATCAATATATTACTATTTAATTATGTGTCGTTATTTCTGACCTACTTCTATCAAAAATATTTCTCATAATTTTAGTTAAAGTAGATTAAAAATAATAAAATGGAATTGAGGGAATAGTATAATTATCACTGCAGTTAGGGTTTTAATGTATAAATACAGACCCTTTATCCAGCGTATAGTACGAATATTGACATGCACAAAAGGTGAGGCAAACTACAAACCATTTTTAAATTTCTCTTGTTGTTCGAAAAAAGTCATCAAAATTTCCCAATTTTTTGTGATTTGCCGTGCAGAAGCTCGCATCACAGAATCAAATCAAAGAAAAACTCTTAATTTTGAAATCTTAAACCAAAGGATTTTTCTGCATGCTTCCACCCTAGCTATGTATAAACATATACTTTTATATATATATATATATATTAACTTTATGTCAAATTAGTTCTTCGTATATAGATACCTTAAATATATCTATCTAATGAGCATAGAATAATTAATTTCTTAGTTGTGGTATGATGGAAATTAGCTTGTATGTCTAATAAGTTGCAGATTAAATTAATTTATTGGATTGTCATTATTGCTAGAATATTATAATATGCCACGACAGCTATAGTATGACTTGACGTGTGTCAATGTGTGAAAAGGAGAGGGAGAGATAGAGAAAGATTTGTTTGGACTTTGGAGTATAAAACAGCAGGATCGGATTGCATGAAGCATAGGCAATTCAAAGATTGTTGTTGTCCACAATTTCACTTTGTGCTTTTGGATTCCACATAATTAATTTTATTTTTCAGACCAAATCTTTAATTGCGCGCCAAAAAACAAAAGTGTACATAAATGCACCTGGTGATACCGACCTCTTTCTTTGGAATTTTCTTAATTCCAAAAAAAAAAATGATTCTCTCCATTGGATTCTCCACAAAATATCAACTCAAAACAATAATAATAATGTCGCCAATATACGTACTACTTTAATTTATAATCATACCTTATAATCTACTCAATCCCTTCTTTTACGTACACCTATCTTTATAATATAGTATGAGATAACAAGCTAGAATGGAGCTGGAAATTCATTAATAGTGGTCGGTAGGTCGACAAGTGTTTGATGGATGACTTTATTGAAAGAAAAGATTTTGAGTGATATATATATATATATATATATATATATATATATTTACATTCAAATAATAAATAAAATTATTGGCTTAAATAAATTGATGAGCTTTGTATCACAACGTTGAAATTTGGGTGCAAATACATGGATGTTGCATTTTGTTTGATATATTTTCTAGTTAATCATGACATGGAAGCGTGAAATTTTTCCCTATGGTTATGTTGTGAAAATGTATAAAAATATATATTACATAATCCTTAATACATGCTGTCAAATTATCAAAAGTTAAAAGTTTTGAAGAAATTGACAATAGGTACAACATGCGATATCATATATATGTATTATGAACTAGATAGATATAATCTTTTCAAACACATATAGAACAGTTCCCACATGGTGAGATTAACTTGTGTTTTCAATAAATATATAATGGTCTTCAAAAGACTTGTAAGAAAACTCGGAATTCTGGAGGAAGTTTCAAGTATGTAATTGTTTATTTCACAACTGTAACTGTAAGCAGTTGAGTGTTGAGTACATAACATTTTATAACTTATTTCTTCATTTCTAGATCAAATACGCACGATTTTTATTAATAAATTAGTTTGTGCACCCGTTCAGTTCAACACACTGTAAAAATTAAAACTAATAAAATATTTAATTACAAATTAATAAATTAATGGCTATGATTTTCACTCCAAATTAAATTTCATTTAAAAAACTTTCAAACTTCAATATTTAAGAAAATTATTTAAATTAAATTCAATTAATATTAGTCATTGCTTTTGCATTGGTGACAACTTATATTCTTACTCGTTTCTCGTATATATATATTTTTAATATGACCCAGCTATATATATATATATATATGTAAAATCTATGGTCCAGATTAAATATGCATCAAATTTATACATAAAGTGCATTGAAATTATAAGTACGTCCTTCTAGTCATTACAGATAACTCAATTAAAATGTTAAATCAAGTGAAATTCAAATTCTGCTCAACACACAAGTTAAACTAACGACAATTAAGTGAGACTCAAACTCTACTCAATACACAATACACTATAACAGGTCCAATCGAATAATAATTTTGTGGATGGATGTAGCATTTATAACATATCAGCTTTTTCTTTTAAATAAAACTTAACTACTTAAAAATGAAAAATTAAGATTTTCTCGCAAATGTCAAAATGGACAAAGACTCGATGGTTATGGAGTACATGAGTCAAGTGACGACAATTGGAAATTTGAAATAATTATCAACCTTAAGTAGGATATATTAGAGAAAATTTGTCACATTTTGCACAAATCTACTAGCATTCAAGCATCCAATTAAACGCTCGAATCAAACCTATTTTTCAAGTATTTCACCGAAAGAGTTTTATTCAAAATTTCATACGTTCTTTCTAAACCCTAAGGGTGAGTTTGGTAGGGTAGATGAAGTAAGATAAGATAAATAATCATGTTTTATCTATTGTTTGGTAGAATTTTGCATTCATCTCTTTGGCCCGAGATAAAATGTAAGACCCGTTACTAATTCACTATTCTAGATACATAAATAATTCCACCAAAGTGGTCTTATAACTTATCTAACTTAAATAGTGACCAAGATGACTTTTTTTACTAGCCTTACTATTTTTTTTTATCATTCCCCATCTCATCTACCATTTACTCGAAACTTAAATATTCAAGCTCCTTAATTGATTTAGTTGGAAATCACCTGTATGTCTCATAAATTATGCAAATGTGGAAGTTTTTGTTTTTATTTGAAGTTTGTAAAATTAATTTAGTGGCAGTGACTGATTATTGAAATTTAATTAGCCATTATAAAATTAAAAAATCCATAAGTTATGAATACTCCGATCTGATATGAACATCGACACATCATTATGTTTTCAAAACCACGATAAACTAATTGTATTATTAAATTCTTGTTGTCTGCTAAATTACCATTATAACCAAACATTCCATATTTCAACCAACCTAAATCAATCAACTGTTTTGTCTTAGAATAAGGGATCCAACACCTTTAGAAGTGAGGTTTTCCATATATCTTACTTGATTGATCTTATGGATGTGTGATTTGTGTAAAAGTATTGGCGCTAAGAAATATCTGTGAACTATATCCCCAATCAACGAGTCCCCTTGAACTTCAATAAAGAGCAGAGGACATTTCGCGCATCTGTCAGTAGAGAGTTCAGATAAAGTAAGTAGCTAGCAAAGTCCCGACCGGTACCAATAAATATAGCGACTAGTAAGAGTAAGATAAGCAAAGACCTTCCTTTCCCCCGACCGATGACACCACCTTCTTAGGTTTAATTTAGTGCTCAAATAGGAAATGACATATATAAAGAGAGACATCTCAAAAAGAAAAATAAAACATTTAAAGTGGGACATATGGATTACTATTTATGACAATATGATGAATCATCTTTTCAAGTGTTCATAAACTTTCGGGTGACCTGCTAAATTATGGGTTAACTTATGAATAGGACAAAATAAGTTGTAAAAAAGTATTTTTTTTATGTAAGACAAATACAATATACTCCCTCCGTCCATGATATTTTTATACACTTTGATCCGACACAAGTTTTAATAAAATGCTTTTACTTGAGTTGGCAATGTGTAATACATGGTAAATGGATAATGAGACTCACATTAATGATGATGTGTAGTGTGTAGTTAGTAGAGGTTGGGTTTGGGCGGGCTTAGGTTTGAAAAAAGGAGGCCCGAAAAAAAATTGGCCTAAAAAGCCCGCCCTAAAATTGTCTTGGGCCCGATGTGCTTTGGGATAAAAAGTCCGGGGTTTTCGGGCTAAAAAGCCCGCCCGATAGTATAGGTTAAAACACTATTTTTTGTAATTTTTATTTAATTTAAATTATCATTGTAATATTTATATTTTGCATGACTTTGATAAATAATGAATAAAATAATTTTAAAGTTTTAATTGTTTATTTTGAGATTGTTATATAATTTACATTATGAACTTATAGTGTTTATATTTTATGTTTTTAATTATTTATTCATAATTTTATTAACATTTAAACGTGTTACTTGCATAGTTTTATTTTACATTGTAATTGTCAAATTTTTAAGGAATTTTCTTATTTATTTTAAATAAATTAAACATTGGGCCCGCCACTTTGCCAGCTCTAGTAGTTAGTGGAGAATAAGACCCAAATTAATGATGTGTGGAGTGTAGAGTGAGTGGATAATAAGACCCACATTAATGTATTATGAGTGGAGAATGAGTTGCCAAAAATAGAAATAAAAGTAAAAAGATACTTGGTGGACTGACAAAAATGACAAAGTGGAAAAGAAGATGATGAACGGAAGGTGTATCAGTTTTGACCGACACTTTCAATCCATCAATTTCCACAAACCTGCTTTAAAGAAAACATCAACATTTCATACGCAAGTATTTCCTTATACAAACGAGAATCATATAGTTAGGGTGTCTATTCGGTCGGGTCGAGTACCTTATCCGAAATTTTTAGATATCCAACCGCGAAATCCCTAAAATTTTAATACCCGAAACCGAACACGACTTTCATATTTGGGTGCTCGAACACGACTCGGATATTTCGTGTCGAGTATTCGGGTACTTGAAATATGAAAGCAAATTGAAATAATTTTAAAATTTTGAATTTTTTCGGGTATTTTTTCCGGTTTTCGTCTCTTATATTAATTAATTATATAATTAATTAAATGAAATTAAATATTAATTAAAATTTGTATTGAAAAATTATAATAATGTAATTAAATAAATAAAATATAAATAAATTAATTAATTAAAAAAATGGGTTTTCGGGTAATATATACCCGAACCTGAAATTTCGAAAATAATAATACCTGAACCCGACCCGAATACCTAAATTTCTGATTTTCGGATACCGAACCCGATAGAATTTCGGGTAATACCCGAAATACCTGTATTATGAATAGACACTGTTTTATACGTTTTTGGTCTCGTTTCTATTGTACTTTTGGACTTATAATGTTGATTATTGTCGTTCAAGTTGATGTTTTTGTGCTCTATATGCTACATTGTAGGTAATAATTGACAAAATGGAGTTACAAGGCTCGAGATGAGAAACGAGGACGAAACAGGTACAAAAAGAAGAAGAATTCGCACCCAGGCAGAACGCAGGGGTAGTGATCACTACCCCCTAGTAATCACTAGGGTACCCAAGCAGAACGTGGGGGTAGCGACCGCTACCCCCTAGCGACTGCTACCCCTTGGGAGATCACTATGGACAGAACGTAGGGGTAGCAAGCGCTACCCCCTAGCGCCCGCTACCCCTTCTCAGTGTATTCAAGACAGAACATGGGGGTAGCGACCGCTACCCTCTAGAGCTCGTTAATCCAAACCTTTCAATCATGTTAATTAATCAATTCAAGGCATGTTTAAATTCAGTTTCTTTAATTCTTCGTTCTTAGATTTAGGATTTAATTGCTTTATTAATTTTCGCCTAGGTAATTCGTATTTTAAATTCTTTAATTTAATTCGCCTAGATAGATTAATTAGATTAGTTAGAAATCAAAACCCCTTCTTTTTAATTGCTTTATGTTCTGCAACATAGATAAAGCCCTGCTTAGCCTTCCTTGAGAATACGACTTAGGGTTAACTTATTAATATATAATGATCTCGTCCTATTGCGAGTAACTTAATAAAATAAGTTGAAACAAATTTTGGCGACGTTGTCGGGGAAGGCTTTAGGCATTTATTTGCATTTTTTTATTTTATTTTTCTTTTATTTTTGTTTGTTTATTCCTTTGCTCCTGCAAGGTGCGTTTGATCTTCTTTTGATTTGTGTATGCTAGGTCGCCGAAGCTTGAGACAAGAGTTGGTGCATTACGTTGACAACATCAGTAGAAGAGAAGCCGGGTTTGAGGAGCGATTTAGAGACGTTGTCAACCTCGCCTCATTATTCGAAGAAAAACTATTAATAATGGCCGAGGAAGACAAAGCCCCTAGGAAGCTTGGAGACTTTGCCACGCCAACATATGGCATTACCGCATCTGCTATCGTACTCTCTGCTACGGGGAGGAACTATGAGTTGAAGCATAACCACTTCTACTTGTTTCCATCATTCTACGGACTACCTAACGAAGACGCACTCCTCTTCATCAGGGAATTTTCCACAGCTGTCAAGTCTATTCCACTCCAGACTATCACTGAGGATGAGCTGCTTAGGAAGTGCTTTCCCTATTCACTCAAGGATAGGGCGAAGTCGTGGTATCTCTCCCTTCCAGCAAGATCGTTACCTAATTGGAAGGCGGTGAGTACTACATTCTTGCTCAAGTACTATCCAAACCATAAGACGCAGCAAACCCAACTCCATATCATGCAGTTTGCTCAGGAACCTGATGAGCCTTTTCACGAGGCCCTAGATAGATTCACAGAGCTCCAGCAGCAGTGCCCGCACCATCAGATTGTGCCTGAACTTCTTTGGCAGATTTTCTACAATGGGTTGCAGCACACTTATCAGTTCATGGTGGATACAGTGGTTGGGGGAAATATATCTGAGAAGACAGCCGATGAAGCAATTGAGATTTTCGAGACATTAGCCACTAATTCGCAGTAGAAAATCTCCTGATCCAAGAGAGTGGGAGTCTGAGAGATTGGAGTGAGCCCAGACCTCAAGAAGCAGATGACCGATATGATGCGAGAGCTCCAAGAGTTGAAGATGAGTAAGCCCCCTGCAATAGCGAAGAACAAGCCCACACCCGAGCCGTGCCCGATTTGTGGTGATCTGACACATAATGAAGATCAATGTACCAGAATAACAGAGATGACACATAATGAAGATCAATGTACCAGAATGACAGAGATGACTTATGAAGGAGAAGGGGAAGTCTATGCTGCACAAGGCTTCCTGCCACACCCGTCATTCGAGCAGCATCCAGCTCAGCAAACTTCGGGATGGAGGGCTCAGAATAACTCTACGTGGAAGGGGCCGAATCAAGGGCAAAACTCGAATTTTCCTATCTGACGAGCACCTCCACAGCAGTACTACCCATCTTAGCATGGGTATTATCCACATCAGCCTTATTACCCACCTCAGTCAGGGTATTATCCACCTCCTCCGCATTATCAACAACCGCCACCTCTATTTCAACAGCCGCCGCTGCCTCAGTTTCAGCAGCCGGCACCCCAGTTCCAGCAACCTTTGCCACAGTTCCAACAACCCTTCCCGCCAACATCCCGGCCAACTACTCCACCTAAATCAGCGCTCGAAGATAGTTTGGCCGCTTTCATGCAGGAAAACAAGTTGGCAAGGGAAGCTCAAGAGGCAACGATCAAGCGCCTCGAGAATCAAGTGGGGCAAATATTTGGAGCTATGAATCAGATGCAGCAGCAACAGCAAACCGGGAGGATGCCGGGACAGGGACATACGTCACACTAGGTGCAAGCTATTACTGTTCTACATAGTGGCAAACACGTGAATAACAAAGTGTAGCTCCCAAAAGCTGAGGAAGACAAAATGGAGGAGGAGAAAGAGAAGGAAAAACAGATAGAACTGGAGCAGCCAACTATTCAGTTGCACAAGACGGTCAATCCGTATAAGCCACTGATTCCCTTTCCGAGCAAACTGAGGAATGAGATGCTGGAACAACAATTCAAAGACTTTTACAAAATGCTTTCTCAAGTGTGTGTGAATCTGCCCCTATTGAAGGTCATTCGAAATGTTCCATCCTACCTCAAGTTCTTCAAGGAGCTTGCCTCCAAGAAGAGAAGATTTGCTGATGACGAGTCTGTGATGGTGTCCGAGGTAGCCAGCTATTATCATGCAGCAGCCTCTTCCACAAAAGCTGCGAGATCCAGGTAGTTTCGTCATCCCCATCGCTCTAGGGAATGGTAAGACTGTGACAGGTATGCTAGATTTAGGTGCTGGTATCAATCTCATGCCTTACTCAATTTTTAAAGAATTAGAGTTAGGAAAGTTGAAACCCACTCGCATGAGTTTGCAGTTAGCTGATCGTTCTGTTAGATATCCTAGAGGTATTATTGAGAATATTCTAGTTAGTGTTGGTGGATTGATTGTCCCTATAGATTTCGTTGTTCTTGAGATAGGTGATGTGCATGAAAATGGGCGTGATCATACTTTGTTGCTAGGTAAACCTTTTATGGCGACTACTAACACGTTGATTGATGTTAGGAATGGTAATATTAAGATGTCAGTGTTAGGAGAGTCAGTTTCGTTTTCTATGTATAAACAAAAGGCTATGACCTCTGTTAGTTCCATTGAAGATTGTGCATTTATTAATTCTGTTGATACTTTAGCCGAGACCTCTGTTGTGCAGGATTCCAGTGTGGAGGAAGCATTCGAAGGATCAGAAAGCTTGGAAGAGAGTTTCAGACCAGAAGCCGAAGTCAGAGCGATCACTAGCCCTCAGCTCGGCCCACCTCTCCAATACGCAAGGGTAATAACTGCTACCCCAGCGGAACCCTCATTCTTGCTTCCTTTCCTCCGTCATTGTTATTCTTCTCTTACCTCGTTCTCTCCCCCAATCTTTATTTCCTCATATTCTTTCCTCTCTTACCTTTCTCGAATCTTCTCCCCATATCTTAATTTTTCTTCTCCATACACTACCACCACTCCATATCTCTCTCCAACTCTATCCTTTCCCATATTTTCTTTTCCACCACCAAGCGCCGACCACCGGATCAGCAGTGGCTTGTCACTGCTGCCCAGTACGTATTTCCTTTCGTTTTCTTTTTGCGTGTGTTCGGGTTGTTTTTCCTTTAGCTTATTTCCTTGTTTTGTTGCTTATTTGGTTTTGTTTGGTGTTTCTTTTGCAGGTCTAACCCTTTATAACTACTCGAGCTTTCACCACCGCCGCATCATACCGTATCGGGTAGTTTCTTTCCCTCTCTATCTTGTTTTATGTTGCAATAAGGACATTGCTATCTTTATTTCGGGGGGGGGGGGGGTGCATGCTTTATATTGTAGTATGCGGCGTAAATTAGAACTATGTAGTTGTGCATACATGTTTGTCCAATTGCTTTTTGGAGCTTGATATGATTAGTGATTGATTTTGATGAGAACTTGTTAATTATGTTTGATGACATGAATTGCCGTTGTGAGTTATCGATTGGGTATGAACATTTTATTTTGATCATAACTGTTGTGGGTCATTCTTTGTGTGATGAATTGATGTGATAGCTCGTAGCTTTGTGAATTTGGTTAAGATTGCTCATTAGCTACACTGGTTGTTAATTGTTGTGTTTGTAAGATTGAGTTGGGAGGCTTCTGCTCCTCTAGAAATCATGAGCATGGGAAACCACACGAGAACACTTTAGATGACCTCTAAATGTTCATATCTCGTGACTTTTGGTCATATAACCCACTCTTTCGATATCTGGCTCGAATGGCCTTAATAATTATAATTGAGTCGCTTGAACTGTTTGAATAGGTGATAAGAACTCTACCCCTCTTCCTCTATGAAATCAAAGAAAATTTTGAATTCGAGGAATGAGTATGGGAAACCACACTAGGATACTCAGTTTATCCGAAGATCACACCTAGTGACCAATGTTCTACATGTCACTAAAAATTCTATGCGGTTTGATTCTTAATCAATTGAGTTCGAAAAGATAAAAATTCAAAGTCTATCTTGTGAGTGATTGAAAAGCCAAATTTGCATGTGTTATTGAGTTTGATCGGATTGAATTGCACCTTCGAGGGAAACATGTAGTGATGATTGATCTATAGTCTTACGATCCCTTTTGAATACTCATGATGAATATGATTGTTATTGCGTGATTATAATTGTCTCTTATTTTGAAATCTCCGTTATATGTCGAGCTTAGAATTGCTTGAGGACAAGCAAAGTATTGTGTGTGGGGAGGTTGTTTTATACGTTTTCGATCTCGTTTCTATTGTACTTTTGGACTTATAGTGTTGATTATTGTCGTTCAAGTTGATGTTTTGGTTCTCTATATGCTACATTGTAGGTAATAATTGACAAAATGGAGTTACAAGGCTCGAGATGAGAAACGAGGACTAAACGGGTACAAAAAGAAAAAGAATTCGCACCCAGGCAGAATGCAGGGATAGTGATCACTACACCCTAGTAATCACTAGGGTACCCAGACAGAACGTGGGGGTAGCGACCGCTACCCCCTAGCGACTACTACCCCTTGGGAGATCACTATGGACAGAACGTAGGGGTAGCGAGCGCTACCCCCTAGCGCCCGCTACCCCTTCTCAGCGTATTCAAGACAGAATATGGGGGTAGCGACCGCTACCCTCTAGAGCTCGCTAGCCTGGCGAAATTTTCTCTACTCATATTTAAACCCTACATGCGTAATGGAGATCGTTTTTCTACGCGTTTTTACTTTCAAAATTAGGGTTTAGACCATGAGAGAAAACACCATAGTCTAGATTTTCATTCCGTTGTTCGTTTTTCAATTTCGTTGTGGATTCGTTCGTGATTCAAACCCGGTATTCTTTAATGCATTATTTCCTTTTTCAATTCAAGAGTTCTTTTACTGCTTTCTTTATTGCTTTATGATCTATTTTTTTCTTGTTCTTTTCTGAATTAATTCACAATTCTTTAATCCAAACCTTTCAACCATGTTAATTAATCAATTCAATGCATGTTTAAATTCAGTTTCTTTAATCCTTCGTTCTTAGATTTAGGATTTAATTGCTTTATTAATTTTCGCCTAGGTAATTCGTATTTTAAATTCTTTAATTTAATTCGCCTAGATAGATTAATTAGATTAGTTAAAAATCAAAATCCCTTCTTTTTAATTGCTTTCTGTTCTGCAACATAGATAAAGCCCTGCTTAGCCTTCCTTGAAAATACGACTTAGGGTCAACTTATTAATGTATAATGATCTCGTCCTATTGCGAGTAACTTAATAAAATAAGTTGAAACAGACACCCCTATATATAGCTACCAATTTCGGCACACCATTCAACCATATGATTTCTCAATTGGCAAGCTCTTTTAGTCCATCTATTCTTGATCAACTCACTTTAGAGTAATTATATGCACATTATCTTTAGGGATGTCAATCTGGTCAATTCATTCGATTTTGGGCTAACCTGTTTGAATTATGGATTTATTCGATTCATACTAAATTTAGTTCAAATTTCGATTGTTGGGCTAGAATATTTACAAAAAAATGTTTAATATATGTGTATTTTTTTATGACTCTATATATTTAAATTAATAACATATAAAACAAAATTTTTACACATAGTTAAATATTAAATTTAAATATAAATACATCTAAATAGAAAAAAATAATTATATTGTATCAAAATTGTGTCATAATAATATATTCAATTGAGGATTAATTGATGTGCATGATATATATGTGTGTATATATTTATGTGATATAATTAATGGCATATTAAGAGATTAAAGTGAATTGGCAGTACTATCCCTAAAGTAATTGGTCAAGAGCCGATCCAATCAAATTATCTTAATTTTTACCAACTTTCATACGCTTCGTACAACCGTAGATCTTTTTAAATGAACGCATAGTTCTTAGGTCTCATATTAAAATTAGTTCTCATATGGACCATCTCTCACACACACACAGTATATATATATCTTTTGCAAAGAAAATTAAATATTTAAAAAAAATTATTTGGTTAATCAGGTCAACTCACTCGGTTTTCATGCAAGCTCTATCGAGTTCGGATTATTTTCAGTAAATTCATTCGAGCTAAAAAAATATTTTAAATTATAAAATTTTAATTCCAACCCTCTTCGATTTTCAGTTAGTGTTTGGACCATCTCGCATTTTCAATCTCATAATGATTCAATATTTTTAAAATCATCATCACATTAAATATAAATTAAAAGACAGTACGCTGAGTAGTGAGTAGTCATTAGATAGAGTAAAAGAGCTTAAATAAAAGTAGCTTACTCTATAAACCTATAGTTTTGGATATTAAACTCCCACCACATTGTGGTGAACTTAAATAAAAGTAGCTTATTCTTAAACCACATTGTTTCAAGTAAAATTAGAAAATTTACATTTAATGTATTTATTCCACTCCCAACAAACGTAACTACACAAATTTAAATAAACTTTTATTGAGTTAAGATCCAACTAGTCGACTCATGAGTAGCTTGTTTCAGTTATATTCATAGAAAATTTTGCGAAGAAAGAATTTATTAAAGGGTAAAATATAGTTTTTAGCATGAACTTTGAGGTAGTGTTCAGTTTATGGTTTGAATTTTTAAAAATGTTTAAAATAGCACGTACTTAAAAGAAATGTATAAATCATGACACAATTTAAAAGTTGAATATGAAAATAATGTTTATGATATTTTTATTAAAGAAAATAAATAAATCATTAATATCTAAAAATAAAAAACTCTTTAAATTCAAAGTCATCATAATCAAAGTATTTAAAAAATAATAAAGTCCACCTTCCATCCATTTACACTAAATTTTTAAATTTATCTTTAAAATGTATGAATATTTAATTCAAAATACCAATTTTTCAGTCTATTAAATAATAATTCCAATTTACAAATATGAGACCTATAATATGTAGGGGTGTAATTGAATCAAACTGAACCGAATGTTGTCGTGCTCGAATTCGTCTCGTCTGAAAATTTAAGTTCGATTCGAGCTTGGTTCAAGTTTTGATAACTAAGTTCGAATTTTGTTCGATAAATAAAAATCGAGCTCAAGTTCGTTTATTATTTGATTTAATAGTAATTGAACTCGAACTTGACTTGAGTTCGTTAAATATTCGAGCTCGAGTTTATTAAATTATTATGTTAATATATATATATATATATATATTATTTTGATAAGTTTATGAACTAGTTATTATAGAATGTTCGCAAACTATTTGAAACTCGACACGTTTTTAAAGTGCATGTACAAGCTCGTTAACAAAGTTCGTGAACTATTCAAAGTTTGGTTTGTTAAAACTATATTCGAAACTTGACTTGTTTTTAGATAATAATAATTTATTTAAATTTATTTTCTTTAACAAAAAATATCATAAACACCATTTCTTTTTATTCAAATTTTCACTTGTGCCATGATTTATATATTTTCCTAAAGTACATGTTATTTTAAACATTTTTAAAAGTTCATGCCATAAACTGAACACTACCTTAAAGTTCAGGTCATAAACTATAATTTATCCTTTATTAAAACATGAACCCAGATTTCCCTCATCAATCAATCTGCATTAGTTGTGGAAGTGTGGGCTATAATATTATTGGAAGGCCCAATAGTAAAGCTAATTAGGTTTTACTATTGGATTTTCCTTTTAATTTAGGTTCACGCAATCATTTTAGTGGCCCATAAAATATAACTTGGAATAATTTTTTCACATTCCAATTTTTGTAGCTTATTATATACTTAATGTTGGTACAATTTGTTATCAAAGTTAATACACACACATATATATATATATAAAATATTATGATAAATAGGGAAATATTATGAAACGATAACTAATTCTTATATAAAAATTAGAAATCAATCTAAATCGTTAATCTTTGTAAAATTTAGTGGTGCATCAAATTTATATTTAGTATGCATTGAAATTATAATACATCGATTAATGCATAAAAATGATTATCATGTTATGCAATAATGTGCTATGTTGCATTAAAATAATGCGTAACATGTATAGGTTTTAGTTTCTGTATGTTGGGAACCTTTTTTATAATTGTGGAAATCATTACTTATATGTTTTGATGATGCGAAACCTCCTTAATATATATGCATGATATTAAACTATGCTTTATTTGTGTCTAGATTAGATAGACAACATATGGTTAAGTGTAAGGACAGATCGATGAAAGACAGATTGTGTCCATAGGAACCATCTGTGTTCTCAATAGTAGATCAGCTAACTTGTAAGATCAGGTTGAGTTAACAACCTATGTCATAGAGCTTGATCTTATTTTATCTATCTATTAGAAGGTAGATCAATCTGTAAGGCCAGATTAAATTAACGATCTGTGCTATAAAGATCGACCTTGTTATGTAGCAGGTTAAGTCAAAATGTGAGAACAGATTGATGTAACGATCTGTTCATAGGACTAACCTAATCTATCCAGACTTAGTTTTTATAGCATCTATTTTATCGGACAGGAGGCCAACATACTTACCAAGGACAGATCATTAGATCGATGGACAGATCGATATGAAGATCAAGAAGCAGCGAGATAAAATCAACCTTTTATCAAACAGGTTGACATCAAGCTGCATATATAAGATGATATACAAGGAACAACTTGATACAAACGACCTGTGTCTAACAGATCGATCAACAAGTGCACAAATGAGCTGCATAGTGAGATGGACAGCTAGCTGGGCAAGAAGAAACTCAAGAAAAATGATATGTGTGCAACAGATCAATAGCAAAACGATCTTTTGTTCATGGGGAGTCAGTTCAATATTTTAATCCACCTGTTCATATGAGGTCCAAACGAGCTGCTCATCCCAAGTTGGAGGAAGCTATAATCTACCTAAATTGTTAAGTTTACCTGTCATATGCCACATCAACATCCACGTAGGACAAACTCCAACGGATAGAGGTACGGTCAGCAGTCAATGTTCAAAAGAGCATTTAATGCTTACTGCAAAAGCTGCAAAGACTTCCAATGACTATAATTCAAATATGACTATAAATACTTCAAGCATTCTTCAGAAATGGTGTTCGTGAGTTCAAAATATTGCCCAGAAAAAGCTTCAACGCCACAAGATTCTCTCCATTCTTCCATTGATTTATTCAACACTAGATATAGATTATATACATCTTTGAGTGTTGTAAATTAGAGAGAAATCACCACTATTTTGAAGATCAACCCGCTAGAACTTATTTTAGATTTGAGTCTTCAAAGCCTATAGTTCTAGTTTCCTCCATAGCCAAAACCTTAGAGGAAGAACGATTATAAAACTGAACCCAGATATCGTACTCGACGAGTTTAAATAAGAGAGTTGTAATCTCGTACTCAATGAGAATAAATAAGCGAGTTTTGGCTCGTACTCAAGGAGGATAAATAAGCGAGGGATCTAAGGTTAAGGGATTCATCGATCTAGATTTGATCGATCGTGGACGTAGGGAATTTTCCGAACCACATTAAATATTGCGTTTTCTTTTATATTTTGCATTGCATTGTTTTGATTTTTGTTTATCACTCACCAGCGAGCTTATCTAATTAAGCGAACTGTGCATCTTGAATCAATCTCTTAAAGAACACTCGATATAAACAAAATATATTTTCTAAGTGTAAGAGCAGCCAAAAACATATACACAGCTTCCGCACACGATCTGTGGTTGGACAGATCGTTTGGTATGCTCCAACTAGCTGCCAGTCTATCTGCTCATTGACAGATTATTCACGCTATGTGTTGAGAACTTACTTGAGCAGCTAGATCACTCTCTACATCAGAGGAGATCGACTGCTACACCCAGCAAGCTGTTCTGGTATAAACAGCGAGCTGCATCTCAACCTGTTGTTCACAGGAAAACGCGAAAAAGTTAGAGTGTGGTGTATCCCCCCCTATACACCACACCTGCTCTCCCAAGACCCAACATTGTAGAAGTTTGTTTCACGGCTTCGTCACTTCAGTGACAGTTTCGCTCTTAACTTCTCTGGCCACCGTGTGTGTTACGTGGTTAAAATGTTGTTGTGAGATATTAGGAAGCATTCTGGTAGTAGACTCGTGCTGAACAAGTCAGAGGACACGTGACAACTGTAGATAAAGCTCTAGAGTAGTGTTGTGCAAGGTGAGATCGAGATGGGAAACGAACATGGCGGAGGTGGAGAAGTGTGGCCGGATGGTAGAGATGGAGGAGAGCAATGTGTGGTCGAAGGAATGGGCAACGAAAACAACGTTGACTGAATTGTTGGAAAATTAGGAAGAGTTGTTAGTTTGACACGTTGTTAGTGGGTCTTGTTTTTAGAAGCATCTTGAGCGTACAAGTGGAGGAATAGGATGCTAGTTTAACTACTTTAATATTTTGCTTTTATGCCTTAGTACTTTGGGTTTATTTGCAATTTACCCATCTTTGTTATTAGGGTAAGTTGGCCTGGGAGAAAACATATGAAAAAAGTATATTTCTCTCTTATCTTCTCTCTCTTCCTCCTTCCTTATTCTTCTCAATTTCATGACCATTGGCATATTAAAATACAATCATCGATTGAATACAAATCTAATACTACAATAATTACCAAAATATTACTGTTACATTGGGAAAACTTAACAATTGGTATCTAGAGCCATCTATTGGGACATGGCTGAAGGTACAAGGGTGCGAGAGCTTTTGGAATCACACAAGAAATTAGAGCGGATCCTACAAGAGGAAACCACAAAACGAGAAGCATCAGAGATCAAATTGCAGGAGCAAATCACGGGTATTCATGATAAATTTGATGATATTAATGACACCCTAAGCAAGTTGCAATTACAGTTGTCTAATTTTAGTAAAGTAAATGGATCAATCTTGGGTCCATATATGGATGAAACTAATGGGGAACATACAGGGGGATATAATCACATATCTGAAGTGGGAAATAGTGGTGGTATTATGAGTCCTATTCCAAAGGTGGAATTTCCCAAGTTTGATGGTAGTCACCCTAGGTCATGGATGCTTAAGTGCCAAAACTATTTCTCTTTATTTCCTAATATTCCTGATGTTCAGAGAGTTAAGATTGCTACAATGCACTTTGAAGGAAAGGCTGACTTGTGGTATCAAAACGTGGCAGCTAGACACCTTGAATTGAGTTGGGTGAGTTTTGTGAGTCTAGTTTATGTACGGTTTGAGGATCTTAAGGATGCTAGGATTATTGGTGAGTTCAATAAACTCACACAGCAATGTAGTTATGCAGAATATAGCCCAGATCACAGATGCAAGCAGGGGATTTCTTACCTTATTATGACAGAACAAGAAGAGGAATCCCTTCTTGATCACTTCCATCCAGATGGTGTTGAAGAAACAGCCACTGAGGACCCTGCAATAGAAGAGATTCAGTTAGCTTTAAGTTCATTAAAGGGTGAAAGAGCAATAACTACCATGAGAGTTATGGGAGAGGTGGAAAAACATAGAATCAATATATTAATTGATTCAGGGAGCACAATTAGTTTCATAAATGAAACCACAACTATCCACTTGAAATGTGACACTAAGGATGTTCCACCTATGTTGGTTAAGGTAGCCAATGAGAATAACATAGTTAGTGTTAAGAAGGTGGATGGTTTTAAATGGAGAATGCACCAACATGTGTTTCAGTTTTCACCAAGAATCTTGAATATAGAAGGGTGTGACATGATCTTGGAGATTGGCTCAAGGCATGTAATCCCATTAAGCTGGATTATGATAGAATGGTCATAGGGGTAACTTGGAATAGTAAACGGATCAAACTGCAGGCCATTACAGAGAAGGGGCAATGCCATTGGATATCTGGTTCTAGTATGAATCAACTGTTGTCTAAGAATGTTGCACATATTGAGGAGCTATTTTGGGTTAAGGTAAAGGGTGAAGAACTAATTGATGACACTGATTGGGAGTCCTTGCTTCAGGAATATGAAGATGTCTTTGAAGAACCCAAGTGTTTATCACCACAAAGAGGTGTTGAGCACCACATCATACTGAAGACAGGAAGTGTTCCTAAACAACAATTTCCTTATAGAGTTTCACATGATCAAAAAACTGAGATTGAGAGAATTGTGAAGGAGTTATTAGACACATGACTCATTCAACACAAAACTAGTCCTTTTGCCTCACCTGTGTTGTTGGTCAAAAAGAAAGATCCAACATGGAGAATGTGTGTGGACTATAGGTATTTGAACAGCCTTACCATCAAACACAACTACCTTATTCATGTGATAGAGGAGTTTCTAGATGAGCTACATGGGAGTAGGTATTTCTCTAAAATTGACCTAAGATCTAGATATTTTCAAATACTCATGGATCCTGAGCATAGGACATTCACTGCATTCAGAACTCATCATGGTCACTATAAGTTTCTAGTGATGCCCTTTGGATTTTGTAATGCTCCTGCCACATTCCAGTCACTGATGAATCAGGTATTTGGACCCTACTTGAGAAAGTTTGTTTTAGTGTTCTTTGATGATATCTTGATCTATAGCAAGGACACTAAAGCACACTATGAGCACCTGACTATAGTGCTGGGATTATTGAGGCAGCACCAACTCTATGCCAAAAGGAGTAAGTGCAGTTTTGGGAAGGATCAGATGGGTTTCTTAGGGCATATTATCTCAGAGCAGGGAGTATCTACAGACCCTGACAAAATCTCAGCTATGGTTGAATGGCATGTACCTACTAATCTAAAGCAACTAAGGGGTTTTCTTGGACTTATTGGTTACTACATGAAATTTGTGAAGGATTATGGCATTATTAGCAAACCCTTGACATTACTTCTCAAAAAGGGGGCTTTCACATGGAATGAAGAAGTTGGGCATGCATTCTATAGGTTGAAGGTAGCAATGACCACCACTCCAGTTTTGGCTTTACCAGATTTCTCTATACCCTTTGTTTTGGAGACTGATGCAAGTGGTTCTGGTATTGGGGCTGTATTGATGCAACGTGGAAGGCCTATATCATATTTGAGCAAACAATTGAGTCCTAAAAATCAGGCACAATCTATGTATGAAAGAGAATTCTTGGCTATTATTATGGCAGTGCAAAGATGGAGGCATTACTTACAGGGGCATAAGTTTGTGATCAAAACTGATCAGCAAGCTTTGAAACACATTTTGGACTAAAAGATCATCAGTCCTTTACAACAAAAGTGGGTAGTCAAGTTGTTTGGGTATGACTATGAGATATATTATAAGAAGGGGATTGGAAATTGAGCTGTTGATGCCTTATCTAGAAGGGAATCTCAGTCAGCAGAGGTTGCTGCTATTACTACTGTTATTCCCACATGGATGCAACATGTACTTGAGAGTTATAAGGGTGATGGGTTTCTGGAAGGGATTTGGCAATATAAACTTATTCAGCCTCAATCCTTATCAGTTTGGGAAGTACGTGGCCAAGTTCTGAAATATGAAGGTAGTCTTGCTATTGGTAGTGTTACTACTTTAAGGCTGGACTTAGTTAAAGAAATGCATGATAGTGGTTATGGAGGGCAATCAGGGGAGAAGGGTACTTATGAAAGGCTCAAGAAGTTTTTCTATTGGCCTACTATGATCAAGGATGTACAGCAGTGGGTGCAAAGCTGCGAGATTTGTTGTAGGAGTAAACCAATGGGAGGGCTCTATCCAGGCTTACTACAGCCTTCACCTATTCCTTCTCGGACTTGGACTTACATTACTATGAATTTCATAGAAGGGCTGTCAAAATTCTATGGAAAGAATGTGATATTAGTTGTTGTGGACAAACTGACTAAATATGGGCATTTCATTTCTTTAGTCCATCCATTTAGTGCTCAGTCCATAGCGAAGCTTTTCCTGGATAATATTTATAAATTACATGGGATGCCTATCAGTATAGTCACTGACAGGGACAAGATTTTTACTAGTGAGTTTTGGAAGGAGTTATTTAAGGGAATATGCACAACACTGGACATGACATCTGCTTACCATCCTCAATCTGATGGTCAAACAGAGAGGATCAATCAGTGTTTGGAAACATATTTGAGGTGCATGGTTCATCAGAATCCTAAGTTGTGGGTTAAGGGGTTATCTCTAGCTGAGTTTTGGTACAACACAAACTACCATACAGGGCTAAAGGCTTCACCTTTTGAAGCACTGTATGGGTATAAGCCACCTCTCCATAGTGTTCACCAATTTTTGCCTTCACAACATGAAGAGGTGCAGGCTATTCTTTCTCAGCGACGTATGCTAGCACATGAACTAAAGAATAATCTGCTACAAGCACATAACAGGATGAAGGTGTATGTTGATAGGCACAGGGTGGAACGGGAATTTGAAGTTGGGGATTGGGTATTTCTCAAACTACAACATTTTCGGCAGAATTCGATGAATCTACGAAGAAACCTAAAACTCTCTGCTAAATTTTATGGTCCATTCCAGATTATAGAGAGAATTGGCAAAGTGGCTTATAAATTAGATATACCTGAGGGGTCTAAGATTCACCCCGTTTTCCACGTATCACTGCTCAAGAAGATGCTCCGTCCTTTGATTTGTCCCAGAAACACCTTACCTGTCGCAGATCAAGATGGTGTCTTTGTGGTGTCACCTGCTCAAATTCCGCAAAGGAGAGAGGTAATTAGGGCTAATCACTTTATTCTTCAGGTTTCGATTCTATGGGAACCCCCAATTGCTCATATTACCTCTTGGGAAGATTTTGCTTTCATCCGTAAGAAATTTCCTACCTTTGATCTTTGGGGACAAGGATCTTTGAATGAATGGGGTATTGTTGTGAAAGGTGAGATCGAGATGGGAAACGAACATGGCGGAGGTGGAGAAGTGTGGCCGGATGGTAGAGATGGAGGAGAGCAGTTTGTGGTCGAAGGAATGGGCGACGAAAACAACGTTGACTGAATTGTTGGGAAATTAGGAAGTGTTGTTAGTTTGACACGTTGTTAGTGGGTCTTGTTTTATGCCTTAGTACTTTGAGTTTATTTGCAATTTACCCATCTATGTTATTAGGGTAAGTTAGCCTGGGAGAAAACATATGAAAAAAGTATATTTCTCTCTTATCTTCTCTCTCTTCCTCCTTCCTTATTCTTCTCAGTTTCATAATCATTCGCATATTAAAATACAATCATCGATTGAATACAAATCCAATACTACAACAATTACTAAAATATTACTGTTACATTGAGAAAACGTAACAAGTAGATAATGGAGAGTTAATTCATATTCTTAAGGTGGTGGACAGAGAAAACCTCAACCACTAACCAAATACCTCTTTAGAGGGTTATAAGCTTGGAGAATAAGGCAAATCACGTCTATAAATAAGAGGGAGTCTTCTCAGAAGCAAGACACGACTTACACGAGTTGATTGAGAATTCATAGAAAATTTCCATAGCATAATCGAGTCCAGAGCGTTAAGAGTTTTACTAATAGTTGTAAACACTTCAGAAAACACCTTGATTTCTAGAGTGTATAGTTTTCATATTTTTTTTCTCTTAGTTATTTTTGTAATTCACATTCATATTGATTAGTGAAATATTTTTCCATAGAGCACCTCACCAGTTTAATCAATATTAAACTCGTGAAATATTTTCCGTTGTGTTCATTTCTTTTCTGCATTTCCGCTACATTTAGAATCAAAGCTGTCTGAATTCCAGTCACAACTTTGTTTGTAATTTTGTGTTTTGTGAGCATACCAACTTTCAGTTTCTATATAAGACTTGGTTCTCACACCGAATCATTCCCCTAGATACATATATGTAGCTTTCCGATCTTTTGTAAAGCTCGACCTAAAAATTGGTTAATGCGTTGAAATCTCAATTTTTTTAATAATATTTTTGTTTTATATCATGTCATTGTCTTGTTAAGGGATACATAAATAAGTACTCTCCATTAAAAGTGATCATGTTTTATTATTGACATGTCCCATTAAAAATAGTCAATTGTTTTTGAAAAAATGTTTCATTACTTTGTTTATTTTTCATGTCAGGTCACTTGCGGCCGTTTTTAGCGGAACAAATAAAATATTTAAATTTAAGGTCAATTCAAATTTCTTGAGATGCGTACCTTGTCGTTGGTTGTCTATTTTAGTACATATACTAAAATAAAATATTTTAATAAATGAAAATGATTTTTCTAAACTTGACCTTATTGATTTGTGGTGATAGTTAGAGTAAATTACTCTCTCTGTCCCACTAGATTAGAAGCATTTGATTTTGAATTGAAAACCAATATTTGCTTTATTTTTGTTTTTGGTAATTATGGTCCATATACTTTTAAGTTATAAAAGTTACCAAAAAAGGAAATATGTCTAATCTAACGGGACGTTCCAAAAAGAAAAATGCTTTTAATCTAGCGGGACGAATGAAGTATTTAATTAATATGCTTCCAGAAAAAACAGATGCCAAAAAAATATAAGGTATCGAAGGCCCATTTATTCAATAATCGTGGTGTACAAAATTGCTATACACAAATAATGATAATTAAGTAACTTAATATTTAATTACGATATATTCGAAAGCAAAAAATGGGATGATTAGTCCCTACTATGGGGGGAGCCATTGTCCCAACTTCAACAAACATATGGAATAATTATTATTGAGCCCCAATATCGATCCTTAATACATATACATATAGGAAAAATCAAATGAATTAAAATGAAATTTTTAAGAAATAATAATAGATCTAGATTATTTATAAATATATGATCGAATCAGATTGTGTAGTCAATTTTAAGTACAAACATATTTAATTATTATCTAATTGAGTAAAACGTTAGTTTTGTAATTTGACTATATATGTTCGATAAATGCGAATCTCTATATTTATGTCAATTAATTGATTAATTATGTCTTTGTCTTTCTCCACTCCCTCACTACTAAGTGGATCGTATATATTAATTAATTATGTAATATATTTAATAACGACAATAAATAATTAAAAAAATAATTAAACTGAATTATATTAATAATATACCATAATTGTGATTGAATGAAATATAAATCAAAATGTAATACTGATATTTTTTACCTTTTATTCAAAATAACTTTAGAGCTTTAAAATCGCTTGAGAAGTGCTAATGAATTAATATTTGATGATTTTCAACTACGCTAAGGCTTGAAGTTATGCATCTACTAGTTGGACTTATTTTATTATTACATTTGAAGTTCTTGCAATATATTTAACTCAAAAAATAATATAAAAAATAAATAATAGTCACAAACATAAAAATATTTAAATTCTAGCTCTTTTGAATGTAAATTACCACAAATATTCTTCTACTTAAATTTAATTGTACGAATGATACGAATCGTTTGAAACGTATGAACGATGTTAATTCAGACAATTCATACATATGTACAATTTAATTAAATTGAATATCATGTATGAACGGTATGATTCAATACGATCCATACTATTAATACTTAGAAATTTAAAAATAAGTATAAGATATTGTTGTACAAGAAATTTATAAATAACTAAAATTTAAATATTATTATGTTAGATGGCTATTATTTATCTTTTAATCTTTTTCACCATTTTTAATAATCACTCTATATTTAAATACTCAAAAACTAATATTTTCAGACTTCTTACAAGACAATCATCATCACCAGATCTTGCAAGTACACACGCGCAAATGATAGTTCATATAAAATTTGTTCCTCGTGAACTAACTATAAAACTAATAAAAGTTACCTAAAATTAAATTACTTTAACTGAATTCTCGGTTTTATTTTTCATGAACTGTTTATATTTGTGTATTTTAATTTTAATAATTAATTAAGTAGAAACCGTTTTTAAGTAATGGTTTATATATATTTGCCCTCACATTTTTTAGTCATTACGTATATATATTCTATATTACTACTTATTAATCTTAGTAAAATGAATAGGATTGAATTATAAAATATGTTGTTCGCCGCCTCATGAATTTATATACGTGTAGGACAATATATATACAAAATATGCGTGTGCATTTTTTATACCTCAATTGATTAATCTTAACCAAAATTTCACACAGTCCACATTCCTATTAACCATAATATGTGTCTGTCAGAAATTAAGGACTTTATCCGTATGAAGTTCGAAAGTCACTTCAAAAGCGTAGGCCCCCTGTCGACTCAAAATTCCCACGGACTTGTGCACTGAGAAGGTTGGAGACGAGGAGAATGGTAGGCTTGTTAGCCTATCGAGGAAGAAGTGAAAGAGGCCTTGAAGTCGTGCTGCGAACTTAAGAGCCTTAGCCCTAATGGTTTCAATCTTGTTTTCTTTCGGAGATGTTGGGAGGTAATGAAAGAAGACTTAATGAGGTTCTTAGTCGATTTCCATACTCACGGAAAACTCACGAAGAGTTTGAACAACTCATTTATATCACTTATTAAAAAGAAGGAGAGCTCTAATGACATAAAGGAGTTTCGACCAATCTCGTTAGTGGGAGGGCCGTACAAAATTCTTTCCAAGATACTCGCCAATAAATTAAGTGGAGTATTGGGAGGAATTATCTCCAGGGAACAGTCAACGTTTGTGGAAGGAAGACAAATTCTGGACTGCATAGTGTCGCTGAATGGTGTTATAGAGGATACTAAAAGAAGAAGAGGAGACACATTCTGTTTCAAAATTGACTTTGCTAAAGCCTATGACTCCCTTGAATGGAACTTCCTCTGAGATATGCTTAGGGCGTTCAGGTTTTGTGAGAAATGGATCTCATGGATAAAAGAATGTGTGGAAACAGCGCATGCTAATGTGTTGGTTAATGGAAGTCCCCCAGGAGACTTTAAGATGGGACGTGGACTGAGACAAGGCGACCCCCTTTCGCCCTTCCTCTTCATTGTTGTCGCAGAATGTATCGAGATTTTAATGAAGTGGGCGATCCAAAAGGGCCTCTTTGATCCTATGGAGATTGGGAATGAGGAGATGAAAATTTCACACTTTCAGTTCACAGATGATACAATATTCTTCGGAAAAGCGTCAATCAAAAATGCCTTTTTTCCTTAAAAGGTTCTTGGTGCTATTGGAATTGGTGTCGGACTTTCGAATCAATAAGGAGAAGAATCAAGTGATCGCCATCAGAGTTGAACCTGGAATTATGGGATATATAGCCAATATTCTCTGATGCAAAAGTGAGACACTCCCCTTTAACTATCTTGGGCTTCAGGTGAGGTGCAGACATTCGAGAGTTAGAGAGTGGAATTATGTTGTGGAGAAAATGAAGAACATGTTGGACAAATGGAGTAATTTGAATATTTCTCTTGGAGGTAGGATTACATTGGTGAAATCCGTCCTTTCGGTAATCTCGTTGTATGCATTGTCGGTGTTTAAGACGCCTGTTAAGATTCTTAAGAAAATAATTTATCTTCAACAAGACTTTCTATGGTGAGGCGGAGATAGGACACGTAAAATGGTGTGGGCGAAATGATATCTCATTTCAAAAGCAAAAGAGGAGGATGGGTGTGGGCTCAAAGATTTGGAGAGTTTCAACAAAGCATTGTTGGCCAAGTGGGCGTGAAGAGCATTAAAGAATAGGCATTCTTTATGGGTTGAGATTGTGTTGGGAGACGGGAGAAGGGTTGGTGGAGAGGGATTGAGTGGAGTCGACATCCTAGTTTTGACAAACATGGGTAAAGGGTGGTGGGGTGAGATCCAGAAAAGCCTGTGGGACAAAAGAGGGGGTTGGTTCGAGGGTGCGATTGAGAGGAAATTGGGGGATGGGACTTAGTCTTCTTTTTGGAATGATAAATGGGTGGGAGCTGAGCCATTGAGCAGGTCATTCTCGCGCTATTGTATGGTGGCAGACGTGGGTTATTGGATTGAGGATTGATGGAGGTGGAATATGAGATGGAGGAGAGATTTAAGGGAGTGAGAACTAACCGAACTAAAAGGTTTAATGGATTTGATATCATGCAGGACACCTTGCGCTTATACTTCAGACTATTGGAGGTGGATTTGCGATAAAAGTGGAGAGTACTCCGTTTAGAGCAAATATAAAACACTCATGGAGAGAAAGGAGAATGGGGAGAGAAACTTCATGCAATGCTTTAAGTTGCTTTGGAATAACTTTACAGCTCCAAAAGTACAAGCAACGGCATGGAGAGTGGTGTTTCGCAAAATTGCTACTAAGTCAGAACTGGTAAGAAAAAGTGCTTTACCGTCTAATGAAATATCTAATTGCTCTTTATGTGTTAATGCCGAGGAGTTAATCAATCATCTATTTATTGAATGTTGGGTGACTTGGCAGTTGTGGAGCCAATGCTTGGAGTGGCTAGGCATTCAAGCTATTTTGTCTAATGAGGCTTCCACCAACTTTTTCCAATTTTGTACCTTACTAAAAGGTAAAAAGAGGAGACATGTATTAGCTACGATTTGGGAATGTATTGTGTGGATGATTTGGAAAAATAGGAATGAGATAGTCTTTAAAAACGAAGAGTGGAAAATGGATATATTGATTGAGGAAATTAAATCTGTGGTGTGGAGTTGGTAGTTGGTAAGAAAGTTTGTAGTGTCGAATTTGGGCAATGTTTTAGGCCAAGGGCGGATGCACGATTCACAGTTGGGGCGGGCTAAAAAAATAAAATTTTCAAAAGCACTATATTTAATACATGCACAAAATTTTGGAGTGGGCTAATATTATAATAGGTCTTAAAAATATACATATATATAACTAAAAATTTTGGGCTTGCACTGGGCTTCAATATGTAGATATGCCCCTGTTTTATGCTGTGATGTATTAATCATTTTCTAGTTGTCTAGGTAGTATCTTTATGTATGTGGTTAGATACCTGGTTGTTTTATTGGACTGTCTGTTTGTTGGCATTTCTTATGCATGTTCTCAATATATTTTTCTTCTTTCTAAAAAATATCATATAGAGTTTCTAATTAGATACAGTGAAATTGGGAATATATAAAACGGACTTTATTTTTTGAACCTTTTAGGACTAAAAGTGCAGTCTGCCATTAGATTATGCTAGCTAGTATTCCTCATTTCCTACCATCCAATTGTTCATGACTAATTTAGTACACCTCTCTCAATAATAATGACTCATTTACTTTTTATAAAGACTATCAAAATATATATATAAGGTAAATAATTAATATACATCAGTCGTACTAGGTGTAAATAGTGCGTGTAAATGTACCTCGGCCAATCATTGCTTACCATGTTGCAATGGTCTCAGCTTTGGTTGTTAGGTGTCATCGCCATATAATTCTGTAACTCTGACATATGTCAGATACGAAGTTGACATATGTCGGGCAGTACTAAAAACATGATTATCATACTTTGCATACCTCCATAATCAGACCCCTCAAGGCAGATTCCAAAAGTGACCTAGCGCAGAGGTGAGGAATACTCAGACCTCGTCCCCTGGACATTAATCAGAACAAAAGGCTCCTTAGACCCTTCTTTACACCTGTGTATATCAGAGTCTAATTCATCCTCCGATGGTATTTTCTTCAATAATAAGTTTCCTTTTGTCTTTGTAAAAGCAGTGTTGATATTACTCTCTATCAACTATTACACATAAAAAATTATTTTCTAATATTTGTGCTGAAAAATAACTTGTCATAAATAATTGGAAGGAATATCTCGTTAAAAGTGATCATATTTACTCTTTTAGTCGTCCCATTAAAAGTGATCCTTTTACTAAAAGTAAAAAAAAGTTTTACCTTCAAAATAATGACTTATACAGTTTTGAAACACAACATTTTATTTTTTTATTTTTTATGTCAAATCTCTTGTCACCATTTTTAGTTCGATTTTTTAAAATACAACACTTTATTTTTTAAATATTTGTATACAATATCTTATAACCGTGCTTTAAGTAGCTTTTAGCAGGAACGATGGAGTTTCTTTTTATACCTATCTTATATTCTATGTTCTATTTTAGGCACGCGTAATATGTAATCATTAATGAAATGCCAACACAAAATCTTCTGTTCTATTTGATATAAATGAATATTACAAGGTTGTGTTTCATTGTTATATAGGGAAAGATAGGGAAGCTAGGATACGGAGGAGGGATAATAAACTCAAGCTTCAATATTTCCTCCTCATTTTTATCATTTAATCTTTCATATTTTCAATTATAAAATGAGGTATAAAATTTATAACTTAGGTATAGATATAATAATATAAATCATTTTTAATGAAAATGAGAAAAATTATATATTCAAAATGTGGAGAAGGAAATATTCAAACTTTCAACTTTTTTCTCATCTCACCTTTTATCTTTATATATAACAAACAAACATAACCATAATTTATATTACGAAATACCATTGCAACAAAACTCTCCCATAATAATATTGTGTGTATTTTAAATGCATGTCACATAAAATTATTAGTGACAATTAATAATGTAATTAATTTTGTGTAGTGACACCCTCAAATATATGTTATAAATTATAACTTTCTCAGTCCTAGTAATCTTGACACATTTTATATTCAGATGAGCGTATTAAAATAATTAAATGTGTCAAGATTACTGGGACAAAAATATTTACTAATTTCATTTTTAAATGTCATTAAAAATTTAATAATGTATATTTTTAATTTTGTGATATTCATAACAGCTACACAACATGTCACTGTATTATTTACTAATTTCACTTTTTTTGTAGTGTATCTTATGTTGTTGTATAATCTCTCCGTCTCACTAAACTTGTCCCTTTTTTTTCGGCACGGTTATTAAGGAGAGTGTATAAAGTAGTGTAAGAGTGATAAATATTGTAGGATCCACACATTTTTGAAGAGATAACTTTTTCTATTTTTAGAATGTATCATTCTTATTGGGACGTTCCAAAAAAGTAATTATGTCAAGTTTAGTGGAAGGGATAGAGCTTCGTATAAATGAAAAAATAGCTAATATATCCTACTACATATTTTTATCCACTCTCATAATTAAAATACCGAAGTACAATTATAATAAATAAAATTTATTTTGAAAAATATATATAATTTGAAATTCGACCGCCCACTAAGTGTCATCACATGTAAATTTATATAAATCCATGCTATTGACCTAAGTTACTATTTGATATTAATGCTTTTATAAGAGATCTGAAAGTATATATGTTCGTGTACAAAATTTTGCAGCTGGGGACATATTCATGTGTATCTTTTAAATTACCATCACTTCCCAGTTTGACCAACGTTTACCATCTAGACAAAGTTGCTGTATTAAATTCATATAAAAATTGAAAAAATTGATTTTGAAATGAAGTATGAAGCTAGTATTGGTAATGAAAGGGAATAGTCCCACGAACATGCACATGGTCTTGTTCCCTTCAGTCCTCTATTCGGGGGACTATAATAATCAAGGAACAGTTGTTTGCAATAATTTATACATTTAAAAATTAAATATCAAGATATGGAGAATCTTGTGAAACAATATTTAATCAATCTTATATTTGTAAAAAGAAGATATGAACTCAACCGTGACAGCAAAGATGAACAACAAAAAATTAAGGGTGCGTGACATAATTAAGCAAGCAATAATTTATTTAATTAAGTCAAGTAATATATCAATATTAATGTAAGTAGATTGTTGCCCGTTAAAATTTGATGGGATTAATATTTTATAAAATTTATAAAAATATTTGAGATTATTTCATTTATTACTATTTGTTTTATATATATATATATATATATTATAAATATTAAATTCTTGTAAATTTGTCTATTAGCATACTCGTACTAACAACTTAATATTTTTTTCCGAATATATTTGAATTTAATTTATATACTCATATATGTTCTAAAGTAAAGTAGAAATGATTATAATACTCATTATTATTAGTGATGTTCAAAAGAATTGTACCGGCAGTTTTGGGAACCGAATTGTTAAAGATGATTAAAATTTTGAATTGCAATTGTATAGGAAGCGATTCGGTTTCGGTTTCCTAATCAAATGTTCTGAATCGTGAACCAATTGATTTCGTCTTACGCCCATATAAAAATATGTATTACTCCATCCGTCCTGCTAAACATATATTATTTCTATTTTGCATGTAAATTAATGCAATGTGGTTTAGTGTTTTAAGAGTGTACAATATACTTAATGATTATGCATTTTGCACGTAAATTAAGGCCATGTGGTAGGTAGTGTATTGGGCTTTAGGTTAGAGAAATAAATGAGTTTATTTTAGAGTTTTAAGTGTTTTAAGTAGTACTACTAATCATACTTAAAAATCCCTTATTATTTCCCAAAATGGAAACCATACATAAATAATGGGACGTCTCAAAATGGAATACATGACATTTTTATCGGGACGGAGGGAGTATAATTTCGAATATATAAAATGTACTCCCTCCGTCCACCAAGTATTTGCACACTTGGGTTCGACACGAGATTTAATGAATGATATTAATGTGTTGTGAGTGGAGTAAGAGTCCCACAATATTTATTAATTAAATATGGATATGTGAGTGATAGAAAAATTATGAGTGGAACGAGGGTCCCACATTATTTATAGTTAAATATGTAATGTGAGTGATGAAAAAGGTAATGGTGGGTCCAACAAATATATGTATAACTATTAAGAATAGAAGTGTGCAAGTTTTTCGTGGACACAATAAAGTGATCAAATGTGCAAGTTTTTCGTGGACGGATGGAGTTTATTATAAATAAATATTACTAATATTTATAAAATCTAACAAATTTATTTGAATTTTATGTATGCATATTCATCTCAAGCCATTAATTACTCATCCATGTCCAAGCTTGTATAAAAATAAATCAGATTATATGAATTCATTTATTTATATACACATATACATTCACAATCTGATTAAAAATTAAATATATATATATACATACACGTGTTTGCTACAAAAATTAAATATATATATATATGTAAACGCATGTTTTCTACAAAAATTAAATATATATAAATTTTATTGGGTGTGAATATTTTTTTTTATTATTCCTATAGTATATATATGTATATATATTAATTTTTTTAAATAACATGAACCATTTAATACATTTAAAGTATAATAAATACATTTAAAATTTCTACCAACTGATAGAAAAGTTAGTATGTAGGTAATAATGAAGTTGAGTTTCAATATCTAATAATGATATACGACCAAAAATCATTAATTTGATTGAATTATCAAATAGGTATCAAAATATACTCATTAAATATTTTTTATTATTCATTAACTATTTTTTTATATTAATGAAAATGATACATAAATATGAAATAATACACAATTAATATAGGATATATAAATAAATAAGAAGATTATATACTTGTTTATATTTATATATTATTATTTTAATAAGAAATACGATTCTTAAATTTCTATTATCTATATTGAGAAATATATGTGGATTGTACGAATAATAAGATAATTAAATGTATGTTATAATCATCATATGTAATAAATTATATATATTAAAAAATATATTTTCAAATAATGTGAACTCTATCAATTTTTATTGACGATTTATACATTCTCATTAGATTTGAAATAACATATAATCTAATATATGATATATAAATAAATAAAAAGATTATATATTATTTTATATTTATATATTATTAGTTTAGTGAAAAATATGAATTTCAATCTTTATTGTTTATATTGGAAATTATATATGGATCGTAAGAATAATAAGATAATTTAAAATGTGTTATAATAGTCATATGTTTTAAATTATAAATTATAATTATATTTTTTCAAATAATGTGAAATCTATATATTTTCATACAATTTATTAATTTTCATCAAATTTGAAAAGGTTGTAGATAATTTATATAAATTGTTATTAAATTAGTTATCAAAATATACATATCAAATTAATATATCACTTTATATATATATATATATATATATATTATATCTATTAAAATGATATAGAGTACATATAATACTATATATAATATTGGAAGAAAGAAAAACATAATATAAATATCATATACTACATGAAAATAAGAATATATAATTTTATATAGGATTAATATGATTTTTTTTAATCCCAAAATTATAAGAATTTAGATCAATATGAATGAAGTGATTTGAGAGTGTCACATATGATTAAAATCATAACAATATTAATAATATATAGATTTTCATAAACATAATATATATATATATAGTGATATATTAAAAGTACATTAATTGAATTTGTTGGGAAATATTTATTAAGTGTTTTGATTCAGATTCTAATACCTCCCCTGAAAAGATGAAGTAAGACCAATACTGAATCTTAGTGTTTTGTCTAAGAACTCATATGTTAGGGAGTTCTAATTTTTCAGGTACACTGAAGGACATCCCCACTGAAGATTCAAGCTATCCCAAAACTGAAGGACCTTCTCCACTGAAGCTTGTCCTGAAGTTTTGAAGTTGAAGTTAGAAGCTATGTCTTTGCCAAACTGAAGTCCAGTACTGAAGATCCATCCTGAAGTTCTAAACTGAAGATCAGTACTGAAGTTCCACACTGAAGTCTGCACTGATGCTCTATACTGAAGTTCCCCACTGAGTGACAGCCTAGTCAGTAGGCCCTTCCATTTATAGCAAAAATCTCGGTTAGGTGAACAAGATCTTTCTGCAGACACCTAAAATGGCAAAAAGGACGGAGACTCCAACAGGAAGAATTCAAATCAAAGCTCTATCTCACAACGGCTATATCCTTGAGAGAGCACTATAAATACCCGATGCTTCAAACACTTCAAGATACCGGTTACCCAATACTCTCAACTCGCTATCGCTATCTCTGCATTCAAGCTCTCAAGCTTTCAGTCAGAACACACCAAGCTCTCAGATTTCATTCTTTAGTGTTCTTAGCGATTATACTGTAACCGAAGAATAGGTTAGCATTAGATTAATTTCGAAGCTAGAAGTGATCAGAATACTCTGTATATCTAACCCACTGTGATTGATCACTGTAAGAACTATTTCATCTCCATTAAGTTGGAAACCCTC
>JAPKLX010000083.1:1233168-1244275 GCA_026898415.1 Leonotis leonurus
AGAATCCATCAGTGAGGTGGAACTCAGATTCATGCAAATACTCACATCAGTCAGAGCACTAAAGCCTGACAAATACACTCAAAGGGATATCAAACTGAAGATCGTGTGGTGTCTTCGACGTGAAGAATGGCTGCCCTATCAAATGCAAATCAGTGGGCGTACAGATTTCAATACGCTTACAACTGCTGCCATTTTCAGTGTACTGAAAAGTCACGAAACAAGGTAAAGAATATTGGATATCTCAAATCCAATAAGAGAAGCCATTCTAGTCTCATCCTCAACATAAGACATTGTCGCCTTCAAAGCAGACAAGAGTCCAGCCAAGGAATCAAAAGCAGAGGCTCTAGACCTCGAAGGTATGTCCAAGGCTAAACTAATGGAGCAATACGTTCTAATGGCAAAACGATTTGAACGTGCAGATCTAAAGAACAGTCGCTTCAGAAAGTTTCATAGAGACAACCGTTTCAAAAGAAGTGCACCATCCACTGAAACTTCCACCTCAACATCTAACCAGGATGCGACTGCCACTCAGTCGAAGCCTGAACGACCACAATATAGCAAAGGCGTTTGCTATGAGTGTGGAGCTTCAGACCACTTCAAGCCAGATTGCCCTGACCTAAGCAAGAAGGAAAGGGATGAGCTAAGGCTAAGAAGATATCAACGAGCGGCTGAGAGGAAAGCCATGCTTGTTGATGATGATCCAGATCAGATCAACACTCCCTCCAAATCAAGCTATGAAAGACACTTCTCAGATTCTTCAGATGATGAAGATCTAGGACTCCTTGCCACTGAAGAAGAGGAGTCACCTGAAGTCTACTGCTTGATGGGCAATGGAGAATTTGTCCCTCAGGTAATCTATGAACATGTTATGCCTGAAGGTTACATTGATCCTAAAATCAAATTCTCTACATCATATACATCCATTCCATCAACTCCATCCATTACATCCAAGCATGAGATTTAGATTCTATCTGAAAACACAACTGAAATATCCAAGACTGAAAATCCTTCAGTTGAGGATGAAGAGAATATGGATAATGAGACAACTGTCTCACTGGATGACTATGAGTCTTTATCTGAAGACTTCCGCAACTTACAAACTATCTTTCTAATGATAAAGAAAGAGAATGAGGAACTGACATCTAAACTGGATGTTTTACAAATTGAAGGCTTATCAAAAAGCCTATCTGATACTGAAACATGTGAGATACTTAATCTCAGAAAAGACATTGATGCAAAGAACAATGAGATATTGTTCAAGGACTCTCAGATTCATGAACTCACTGAAAGAAATGATTTGCTATCTGAAAGAATTGAGTATTATAAGACAAAGGTTGAAACATGGACCAAGTCTGGATATACAAATCACTTTTTGAGTACGTCTCAACAACCAAAAGGCAAGGGCCTTGGTTTCAGTCAAGACAAGGCCAAAGTACCTTTCCTGAAGGTACCCAAACCATCATTTCCAATTATATCCTTTGTGAAAGCCACTGACAAGGCCTCCACTGAGGATGTAATTACCACTGAATCTGGCAAAAACAAAGTTGCTTCTAAGTCCTAAGGGAAGAAGCTACTGATTGAAAACCAGCCTAAACTGAAGGCTAAGGTCGCTGCTGAAAAACCAATGTCCACTGAAACACATGCTACTGAAAAACCAAAGCAGGTTTTCAGGAAGTAAACTGTTTCTAAGGACAAACCCAGTACTGAAAAGAAGGCTTTCAGGAAGCCTAAGGCAACTGACAAGCCTAAGGTAACTGAAAAGCCAAAGATTAAGACTGCTGAAAGATCCAAGGCACAAAGGAATAAATCTCATACACATCATGCAACTGAAAGGCGTGAGAATAGGAGAAACTTTCAGTCTCCTGAACCACAATCTTACAAAGCAAAGTGCCCACACTGCATTTGCTCATCAAATGGTTCAAACTATGACACGCGCAGTCATAGGACTCAACGTTGGGAAGCATACTCAAACAGATATGAACGTAGGAATTCATCACCTAGTTCATATTATTCTGATATTTCCAGAAGGACAAATGACTTTCATGCTCCCCCTGTTCATTACTATGAACCAAGGTTTTCAGTGCATACTGAAAAACGGTGGACTAAACGCCAACATACTCGAGCTAACTTTAAGGCTAAGACTAAGCCTGAAGCAAGCAAGAGATATGTTCAAAAGAAAGAAGTGAACACTGACTTTCAGAAGTCAAAACCACATGTTGCATCCAACACACGCATGATAAGGCAACATTGGGTGCCAAAGCATTGCATGCATACTGAAACTGGATCTAGTTCAAAACTGGATCCTAAGGCTCAGTAATTGCAGGACCAAGGACCAAGGAGAGGTGCACATAAGGAGCAGTCCAGTTGGATCATTGACAGTGGATGCTCAAGGCACATGACTTTTCAGAAAGAAGCCCTCTCCAACTATACTAAGAAAGATGGTCCTCAGGTAACCTTTGGTGATAACTCAAAAGGTTTCACTAAAGGGTATGATACTCTCAATATAGGGAATGTTTCAATTACTGATGTTTCCTATGTTTCTGGCCTGAAGCACAACTTACTTTCAGTAAGTCAGTTGTGTGATAAAGGTTTTAATGTTGTTTTCAGTTCTGATGAATGCAGGATAAACAAGCTCACTGATGAGACCACTGTAATGAAAGGCTTCAGGGTGGGAAATATTTATGTTGCATATTGGAAAGCCTCCTCCCCTGAAACATGTTTGGTCTCAAAGAGCACTTCAAAATAAAGTTGTTTATGGCACAATAGGCTAAGTCACCTGAACTTCAAAGTCATCAATAGACTTGCAAGACACAGCCTAGTTCGAGGAATGCCTAACCTAGTCTTCGACAAAGACCATGTTTGTGGATCATGCCAAACTGGAAAGCAGATCAAAGCTTCATTCAAGACTAAAGAAACTCCATCCACTGAGAAGATTCTTCAACTCTTACACATGGACCTATTTGGACCTGTGACTCCACTCAGTGTAAATGGTAGGAAATATTGTCTAGTAATTACTGATGATTTCTCTCGTTTTACTTGGACAGTATTTCTAAGGAAGAAGAATGAGACAATGGATCGCATACCTGAACTGCTAACAAAGCTGAAGAATCAGAAGTCAACAAATGTCATCACCATACGCACTGATCGAGGAACTGAATTCCTCAATGCCAAGATTTCAGATTTCTGTGCAAAAATGGGGATTGAACATCAAACTTCAGCTGCAAGAACTCCACAACAAAATGGCGTTGCAGAAAGAAGGAACAGATCACTGAAGGAAGCTGCAAGAACGATGCTACATAGTTCAGGAATTCCAAAGAAATTCTGGGCTGAAGCCATCAACACAGCTTGCCACACTCAGAATAGATCACTCCTCACCAAACGCCAAGGCAAAACTCCATATGAGTTATGGAACAACATGAAGTCAACTCTTAAATATTTTCGTGCTTTTGGTTGTAAGTGTTATATTCACAACAATGGCAAAACCCAATTAAAAACTTTTGATGGCAAAGCAGATCCAGAATTTTTCCTTGGATACTCAGAGGAGAGTGCTGCCTATATAGTTTTTAATAAGCATAGCCTTGTAGTGGAAATGACACCTCATGTTATTTTTGATGAATCTATTTTTGAGTACAGGTTGAATCAAGTTGAAGTCATTACTGAAAGACTTCAGAATCTGAACCTAACTCCTTCAGTTCAGCATTCAAAGGAGGTTCTCATCTGGAGTTTAGAAGAAGATGATGAAGAGAACACCTTTACTGAAGAAACAAATGTCAGATTGGATGAAGCAAAGGAATCCACTGAAGAAAGAACTTCAGAAACTGAAAATAGGATTCCATCGTCTGAAACAGCCACTGAAACTGAAATCTCTCCTCCTACTGAACCTGAAAATCTCACCACTGAGATTCCACTTCGAGGAGAAGACATCCAATCTGAAGATCTCATTGACGTTCAGATTCCACTTCGAGGATGGACCTAATGATCATCACTGAAGAGGACATGCGTAGAAGAAGAAGATGGATTGAAGATCACCCTACTGACTCAGTGATTAGAAGTCTACAAAGAGGAGTTCAGACCAGAAATCAGATTCAGGCAGAAATGGTCCAGCCATTAGCCACAGTTGAAGCTCCTACTGACTCCACCACTGAAGAACAACTTTTGATAAAAGCTGATATTGCATTGTTTTCAGATGAAAACTTCCTACACAGCTGCTATCTCTCCAACATTGAACCCAAAGACGCTCAGGAAGCCCTTCAGGACATGAATTGGGTCTCCGCGATGCAAGAGGAACTGAATGAATTCACCAGGAACCAAGTTTGGGAACTTGTGGATCGTCCTAGGCATCAAGGTGTCATTGGTGTGAAATGGGTCTTCAAGAACAAGAAGGACGAGCTAAGAGAAGTTGTTCGCAACAAGGCTAGACTGGTTGCCAAAGGTTACTGCCAAGAAAAGGGCATTGACTTTGATGAAACCTTCGCACCAGTAGCCAGACTGGAAGCTATCAGACTCTTCCTCGCCTATGCAGCTCACATGAAGTTCAAGGTTTACCAAATGGACGTGAAGAGTGTATTCCTGATCGGCGTCCTAAAGGAAGAAGTCTACGTGGAGCAACCACCAGGATTTGAAACTGACTACACCAAAGTATATAAGCTACACAAGGCTCTTTATGGGCTGAAACAAGCTCCTAGAGCTTGGTATGACACTTTGTCTGTTTTTCTTATTGAATTAGGTTTCAAGCGAGGATCAGTGGATAGAACTCTATTCACAATCAAGTATAAAGGAGACATATTAATCGTTCAGATTTATGTTGATGATATTATATTTGGTTCGAAGTCTCAGAAGCTTTGTGATAAATTTGCCAAGTTGATGAAGACTCAGTATCAAATGTCAATGATGGGAGAGATGGGATTCTTCTTAGGATTCCAGATCAAGCAGTCCCCTGAAGGCATCTTCATCAATCAAGCCAAATACACAAAGGAACTGATCAACAAGTTTGGTGTTCAGAACAGCAAGGCAACCAAGATTCCAATGAACACCAATGGCAAGATTGAACCAGATACTGAAGGAAAGCCAGTAAGTCAGACTGAGTATAGAGGAATCATTGGATCCCTTCTATATCTCACTGCCAGCAGGCCAGACATCACCTTCGCAGTTGGAGTGTGTGCACGCTATCAAGCCAACCCTAAAGAGTCACACATGGAAGCTGCAAAGAAGATTCTGCGCTACCTGAAGGGCACACCCAACCTTGGCTTATGGTATCCCTCAGATGATAACTTAGAACTAACTGGTTATTCTGATGCTGATTTTGCAGGTTGCAAGTTAGATAGGAAATCCACTTCAGGAACATGTCAGTTCTTGGGAAACAAACTGATTAGTTGGTTCTCCAAGAAGCAAACTTCAGTTGCTACGTCAACCACTGAAGCTGAATACATGGCTGCTGGAAGCTGCTGCTCTCAGATTCTCTGGTTAAAGCAACAACTCAGAGACTATGAAGTGCCTACTACTCAGGTTGCAATCTACTGCGACAGTTCAAGTGCCATTGCCATTACACAGAACCCAGTTCTACACACAAGGTGCAAGCACGTGGACATCAGGCATCACTTCATACAAGATCACGTTGAGAAGAAGGATGTCACCATTGAGAAGATTCATACTGACATTCAACGAGCAGACATCCTCACCAAGCCACTGGAAGAAGCTAGATTCAAAATGCTAAGTGGAAGACTTGGCTTACTGAATCCAGACCTTTCCTGAAAGTATTCACTGAAGGTACAACTCTAACCTATCTAACTAATGTCTTAAAGACTCACTGACTCAGTATCCTAGGTATACTGAAGTCTTGATCATAATAAGACACAAAACAATGTGATGATTACACACTGGGTAACTCTACATAGTTATCTCAGATATCAAGTCATCACACATTGCAAAATACATGTTTTACACTAACCTTTCAGGCCACTGAATTACACAAGGACAAAACTGAAGTTTTACAAAGGCCAAGTCCAAGATACTACTTCAACTGAAAGATTTCAGGACAAGTATAGAGATATGTTCAAAATCTGAAACTACACTGAAGTTCACAAAGGTCAAATCTGAAGTACGAACTTCAGAATCTGAAGATTTTACCAAGGCAGAATTCAAAATACTACACCAACTGAAGATGTTCAGATTCCACGCCAAGAAAAGGACAAAGTTGTGAAGCTTCAAGTCCAAATTGAAATTCCTAAAACTGAAACTGAAGCATGCAGAAGTCAACACTGAAAATATACACGTGACACAACAAAATCTGAAACTCAAACTGAAACACTTCAGAATCTGACGTCACCACTGAAAGGGAGTCAATCAGTTGCTTGTATCACCAACTGAAGTTTAACACTTGCATTTATTTCGAACATTTATTGCTCTAAGTGTTTCTCTCTTTAGTTCTGAACGTATGTCATTATAGTAATTATTTTTAGCGTACCTCGTTTTTCGCAAACTTAGTTGATACGCTATCAAATGCATTAAATGCGTATCAGATCTGAACAGTGTAAAGCATATGTACTTGAGTGCTTATTTTAGAAATGTTGACTTTAGGGTAGTCAAACGTCGCACGTAAGTTACACGCGCTGCACTTTCCCGCTCATATTCACTCTATCCTACGTGGCTCAACCCTGACCGTTGATTTCAGTATACATGCAAATACATCCAGCCGTTGATCTCATTATATATATTTCATCTTCTTCGACGGTTACCACGTTTGCCTCTGCCAATTCTCAAAGCCTTACGCTAAAACTCCATCCAGTATCTTCTGCTTACTGAATCTTGTGCGAAATACTTGTTGATAGTCTCTCTGTACTCCTTTCATTCTATAAGTATGTCTTTTATCTTGCCTTAATGCTTTAATAAATTACTTCATGCAGACTGAAAATTCTAACAATTGTCTGTTTTGATTTTGAGATTATCAACATGGGTAAGAAACCATTGCCACCCGCACTGCCATTGGATCAACTTTGCCAACGCATATTCTCTGAACCGACAGCAATTTACTCACAGACGGATGTAGACCAAGCAAAGACCATTTTTGAACTGATTAAATCAGCTTGGAATCTCTCACAACACTTCGTCCTCATCACACATATCCTGAACAAGTTGTGCTTTTCTACATCTCTCTAGGATATGAAGGAGATCAGTTGGTCTCATCGCTGCCAGTACGTGTTAAAGATAAAGAAACAGGCAAAATCGTGACAAAGCCTGTCCCACTGAACGTCACAGAGATGCTTCAGTCCGTGTTTCAACTGAAGAATAAAGGAAAAAGGAATCCCAACCAATTCCTGAAATACAAAGCAGAAATCCAGGAATTCTTTGATGAAATTCAGGCTGATGGTCAATCCAGAGCCTTCAGTACTGCAAACAACAACAAGGGCCTTATCCGTCCTGAACTTCATTTGTTACTGGATGTTGTTCAACTATGCATCCTAGGCAAGAAATCATCACATGAACAACTCAGCTGGCAAAAGCTGAGTCTGATGCGCAACATTTTCGCTTCTGATAAATCCAACTGGGTCGCTGTAATGGAGGAGCTTCTATTGACTGAAGCTCAGAAACTGAAGGAAGTCAGTGACGGCATTACAATGGTCGGAACTGAGACGATGAACCTTGCCACCAAGGTTTCTGTACTGATCGAGGCGCGTTTCCAGAACGCAGCAAAGCTATTTTCTGACTGCAAACCCTTTGAACAGAAGCTCCTATTCAGTTCAAATTTGGAAGTCCTTACTTCCATGTATGGGAAGGTTAAAGCACTTCAAATGGAGTCTGATATCCCTTCGCCTGAAGTGGATCCTATTCGTGCAATAGAAGACTATGACGAAGCTGCTCCCTCATCGCCTCCCAAGGTCAGTCCTGCCAAAACAAAGAAAAGGAGAAATCCTCCTCGCCGCCCCCTGAAATTGAAAAAGCCAGCTCTGGCTTTGGTTGATGAAGACTCCCCTCCTCCTTCACCACCATCTGAGGAAGAGCCCCCTCAATTTCAATTGGTCAAGCGCTCCCGCCGCTCTCTAGTACTGGCTGCAGACCTTCAACGGCATCTCTCACCTGAAGACACCCTCACACTCACCCAAGTCTTCAAAGCTTCAGGTCAGCCTTCCTCACCCCCCAAGCTTTCTTCACCCCCTCTGACCCACACTGAAACTGTGGTTCACATTTCTTCACCCCAACCTAAACCCATCATCATCTCCTCTCAACCCTCTTCTCCAAATCCACCCTATACTGAAACCCCCACAAAACCATTTTCACCACCCACTGAAACCTCTCCACCTGAACCAACTCACACCATAACTGAAACCATTCCTACTGAACCTCTCTCTTCTCAAACTGAAACTGAACCACCTCAAACCCAACAAACACCACCAATCCTTATACCAACTCCATCATTCACTGAAATCCACCAATCATTCATCACTCAAGAACCCCCTTCACATTCCCCACCTCACATCACACAGCATGAATCCCAGCCTGAACCCCAGAACAAAACACCCTCACCCTCTACCTACCTTTCTTCACCTGAACCACAACCACTCTCGCCACCCACTCAGTCTGAACCTAACATCAACCTTACCAACCCACCCCCTAGCCAGACTGAACTTTCCTCACCACCCACTGACCCTGAAATTGAACCCCCACGAACCGAAACACACACCCATGCCTCTACCTCTGAACCTTCTGAACCCATTGCAACTCCGGCACAACAATATCTAAATTCTATTGAGTTGCAATCCATCCAACACCTCACCACCAACTTTCCCGACCTTTACAACCATCCCCATCTTACCCAACTATGCCAACGCCTTTGGACTTGGCGTACTATCCGATTTTTGGACTCCCAGGCGTTGGAGTACAAAGTTCAACTCAACGGGATGAGTTCTTTTTTGATGGAAGAAGTTGAACTTCAGGCTTGCTTTCAATTTTCTGACGCCCGTGACGCATTTCTGAATGCTGAGGCATTTATTGAGGCCCAACTGGCCCAGGCTGAGTTTTCAGCTGGGCGTGTGTATACTCGAAGGACATCTTCTTCAGGTCCTTCTACTTCAGCTCCTTCACAGTCCATGGCCATTGTGCCTTCTTTTGCTGAAACTTCTATTCCTGAGGCTCCTACCTCAGATGATATTTTTGTTGGCGCACACCGCACTTTTGTCGCCACTGAACTCAAGAAGCATTTTGATGCTGAGAGTTCACACATGGCCAATCAAACCTCTGCAATCATCAACGCTCTCCAGGCAAAATATTCAGAGCAACTGGAAGCACAGGCTCTTCAATTTCAGAAAACAATCGATGTGCTCACTGATGAAAATGCTAAACTGAAGAAAGAACTTTCTGTACTCAGTGCTGACATTCCAAATCTCATCCAAGCTACACTGAAGTCTCAAATGCCAATCCTGACTGATTCCGTACAGAAAGAGATTGATGCCCGCACCCCTGACTCCTCAAAGATCAATAAGCTTATTTTGTCATGCAATCATAACCGGGCCAACACTTCTTCGCTCAGATCAAATTTTGACAACGCTTACAAGGAATTATCTACAATCTGCACTGCTCATGGAAAATCCATCTCTCGCCAACGCTCACGTCTCAGGACAGCTCAAAAGCGTGTTGATTCTGCCTTTGTCCTGGCTGAGCGGGCAAAATCCATTGCTGATGCTGCAAGCACTGCTGCTATGAAGGTCTGCACTACTGTCCGTAAACGTTTATCCAAGCCTTCAGCAGCTAATCATGTTATTTCTAATTGCCGTGCTCGCATTAGCCACATTGAACAATTTTGCACAAATATTGTCTCTGAACATGGCATCAATTATCAATTCTCTGGTGTCCAACCCCTCCCTTGGATCGATGATCATCCACTTCCTGCAGCATCTGCTGATGCCAATAAGGGGGAAGGAAAGGAACCTGAAAACACCGAGCCAACTGAAGAAGAAGAAGCTGACAAGGAAGAAAATGAAGAAAGAGAAGACACTCCAGATATTGATTTGACAGATGATGACAAGGAGTGAACCTTTGATCTGAAAGTTCTATTTTGTATTTTCATTCTGAATTGAATTATCTGTACTGAAATTCTCAAATGAAATGAAATACATCTCTTTTGTCTTTTGATCTCAACCTGATGACAACCATCTAGTTGTCCAGGCTCTGATTATTTTTTTTTGGTTTGATATTTACCTATCTGATTTACTAACCCATCTTTTCTTATAGTTTAAGTGTTCTCCAGTTTAGGGGAATTACTTAACTTAGATAGATGTTTTCAGGTTAGGTATTGGCATCATCAAAAAGGGGAAAATTGTTGGGAAATATTTATTAAGTGTTTTGATTCAGATTCTAATACCTCCCCTGAAAAGATGAAGTAAGACCAATACTGAATCTTAGTGTTTTGTCTAAGAAATCATATGTTAGGGAGTTCTAATTTTTCAGGTACACTGAAGGACATCCCCACTGAAGATTCAAGCTATCCCAAAACTGAAGGACCTTCTCCACTGAAGCTTGTCCTGAAGTTTTGAAGTTGAAGTTAGAAGCTATGTCTTTGCCAAACTGAAGTCCAGTACTGAAGATCCATCCTAAAGTTCTAAACTGAAGATCAGTACTGAAGTTCCACACTGAAGTCTGCACTGATGCTCTATACTGAAGTTCCCCACTGAGTGACAGCCTAGTCAGTAGGCCCTTCCATTTATAGCAAAAATCTCGGTTAGGTGAACAAGATCTTTCTGCAGACACCTAAAATGGCAAAAAGGACGGAGACTCCAACGGGAAGAATTCAAATCAAAGCTCTATCTCACAACGGCTATATCCTTGAGAGAGCACTATAAATACCCGATGCTTCAAACACTTCAAGATACCGGTTACCCAATACTCTCAACTCGCTATCGCTATCTCTGCATTCAAGCTCTCAAGCTTTCAGTCAGAACACACCAAGCTCTCAGATTTCATTCTTTAGTGTTCTTAGCGATTATACTGTAACCGAAGAATAGTTTAGCATTAGATTAATTTCGAAGCTAGAAGTGATCAGAATACTCTGTATATCTAACCCACTGTGGTTGATCACTGTAAGAACTATTTCATCTCCATTAAGTTGGAAACCCTC
>JAPKLX010000083.1:1244675-1265889 GCA_026898415.1 Leonotis leonurus
AAAAACTGACTGGTGTATCCCCCCCCCCCCCATACACTCAGTTAAACTCGTTTCGGGACCAACAGAATTCAATACTTGCTCGAACAAAAAAATACATAAGTTAAAATATGTTTAATTAGTATGACAAATAATTAGGAATGTTAATTTTTTCGATTAAAGATAAAAGAAAATACATATAAAGTATAATAATAAAATACATTTAAAATATATATCTACTAATAGATAACTTAATACGTGGATAATAATGAAATTTAATTTCATTATATAATAATGATATACGGCCGAAAAATCATCAATTTGATTGAATTATCAAATACGTATCGAAATATACTCATTGACTATTTTTTTATATTAATTAAAATGATACCTTAGATATGAAATAATATACAATTAATATAGGATATATAAATAAATAAAAATATTATACGCTATTTTATATTTATATATTATTATTTAAAAAATACGATTCATTCAATTTTTATTTTCTATTTTAGAAAATATATGTGAGTTGTTCGAATAATAATATAATTAAAAGAATGTTATAATAATCATATGTAATACATTATATATATTAAAAAATATTTGTAAATAATATGAGCTTTATAAATTTTATATAATTTATTTTTATTATATATGAAAAACATATAATCTAATATAGAAATCTAGACATTTTTATATAATTTATTAATTTTCATTAGATTTTAAAAGATTGTATATAATCTATATAAATTATTATTAAATTAGTTTTCAAAATATACATATCAAATTAATATATCACTATATATATTATATTTATTACAATAAAGTTAAATATAGAATAATATATAATACAATCTATGATATACATAGAAATAAAAATATAACATAAATATTATATGTCTACATGAAAATAAAAATATATAATATTATATATGATTAACGTGTAAATAAAATTCAAAAAATTTAGAAAAATAGAAAAAAGAAATAGAAACTGAAAGGATATCAAGAGCTGATGTGGACAGCTTCGACTGAAATTGTATTATAGTATAGATAATAACAAGCCACACAACAGATGATTGTATTATGCTTCTTGTCCAAATACATATGTTTCATTAATATCTACGTACTGTAATAAAATACAGAGTCACAACAAAAACCCAGAAATAAAATCCAAATCAGTAAATAACCAAAAACAAGATAGATTGAAGGAAAAAGAAAATACTGGGCACAAGCCAAATTAATTGCACAACACATTGAGAAGTTAACTGATCATGCAATCAGCACCTGTTCTTGCATTTCTGCATAGCTCTTGGTGCTGAAATAGAAAAAATAATACAAAAAGAAACGATTAATTAATATTGAATATTACATTAAAATCTCAGACTTATATTAATATCAACATTATCTACTTACTTATTTGTAATGCTCTTACGACATTAATTATAGCTAGCTAGAAAATGTTACCAAATTAAAAGGACGTTAACTTTGATGCATATTTAATTTTCTACCAAAGTACTCCAATGATAGTGTTGTATAATTAATATGATACCTTTAGTTACATTACTTGAATCACAAATGGTGAAAATGCATCTAAAATTCAGTCACACACATTAAAGTAATAAATAATTCGTGTCAGTACTAATTTACCATATAATGTATTTTAGTTATTTTGTTAGCTAAGATCAATTATTTTTCTCATTTGATCAAACTCTAAATTCCAAAATTTTACAGTATAAGTCAAATAAATTAAAGTTCTAAGGTAGGATTTTTTTTTCATTTGAGATATATATATACGCGTACCTAGTCCAATAGCTTCAGATCCTTTCATGATGCGGATGCGCTTACATGAATCAACAAACATCCTGCAAAATATAAATTAATTTATTTATGAATTTAATTTCTTATATAATCTTGAATTCGTCTTTGCATTTAATTTGTGAAAAAATAAATAATTATTATATATACTACTATAATAAACTAAATACATATGGAAAAAAATAAGGTTAAAAAAAGAAAGAAGAAGAAGAAGAAAAGTAACTCCCAAGGAACATCCCCGACGAGCATCCAGTCCCCATCCTTATCCTCATAAGTGGGAACATATTCTGAAGTGTTCAACAAGTCCATCAATTTCCCCTCATTCATGAAATCTATCATTCCATAATTACCCATATGCATGCTGAAGGAGCTGAACATGTTGCCTAAGCCATCGGAAACTTGTTTGTAGCTATTATACATTTTGAGGTCTACTTTCCTAAGGTATGGTGCTCCGTCCATCGACACCTTCACCAGAGCGCCGCCGCCGCCGCTGCATGCCACCTCCTCTTCCCCGCTCTTCTTCTCCTTCGCCGCCATCACGTTCTTCCGGAACGACCTCACCGGCGGCCACCCCACCACTTGCGCCCTAATATTTTTCATTTTCAAAATCAAATATATATGAATTAAATAATTCATTAATTGGAGTAGTATATATATGTATATGCTGCTAGCTAGCTTACTTTGCAGGAGGAGGCTTGACCGGATCTTTGAGCGGAACGACGTCGTTGAGAAGCAGGGATGAGCTCTTAACGGTATCCTTGAGATCCAACGGTGAAGATTGGTGGCATTGGAGGTTGAGTTTGAGATCAACGGTCTCAGAGAAGCCTCGTTTCGCATTGATCTTGAAGGTGCCGCCGCCGCCGGGAAGAGCCAGACACAGCTCAGTCTCCGTAAAATTCAGCCCCACTTCCATCGTCGTCGTCGTCGATGATGATTTTTTTCTATTAATTCTTCCAAAGCTTGTTGAGTTTCTTTAATTTACTAGGGTCGAGATTTTGGTATATATATGGATGGGAAAATGTGTATTGTATGTGTTTTGTGTGTGTGGGGGATATAATAATTTGAAAGGTTCTGAATTTGATGTAAACAAATAATATCAATATGTATATATGAGCAATTAATTAATAATATTATTCTATATATTTAGTTCCGACTAGTGGGTGTAATGTAATATATTTATTGATGTTCTAGGATCAAGAGCATGTTACTAAAATAATTAAATATATTTTCTTTTTTCGAGAAAAGAAAATATAAAGAAGGTAATTAATTAAAAAACGAGAAAGCAAAATGTAAAGAAAGAGGAGGGCCTAGCTAACTAAGTTTCTCGTGTTTTGTAACATGAGATATGTATATTATGATGGATTCATAATTTATGCGATTTGCTAAATTAATTAATGGCTCTAGTGGGTGATTTATTTAATAAGGAAATAGAAAGAAAACAAATAAAATGGGGGAAAATGGCATGATTTGGGGAACAATTAAATATAATTAATGGATGTGGTCCAGAAAAGAACAATTATGTGGTGCTTAATTTTAATTTCAGTACTTCCAAATTCCAATATCTCAAGTGTTTCGTTTGATCTAATTACACATATCAATATGTATATATAATTCCATAAATTTATTTCATTCATATTTGATGAATGCATTCATACGTGTAACGCAGCGTGCTTACGGAATGGAAGCACATTATCACAAACACACTTAACTTTTATAATTTTCATGGAATGATGATCAGAAAATAGTAAATAACTCGCATCAAATCATTTAAGCTAGTCAAATATGCAATTTCAAATCTGCATGCTCTTGGAATTTCTCATAATCCAGTATGTTCCAATTAGTTCATGTAATTATTCGTATTGAAATTTTATATGAGTCGCTCTTTATTCATGTATTTGGATCAACAAATACACTTTATTTTTAAATTATAAAAAATATTTAATATTATCTATGTCTCATTTGTATTGACTCTATTTATTATTATAATACATTCATTTGAATAAAAGGGGACCCAATACAAATGAGACAGAAAGAGTAGTTGATAAAATAATTTTAAACTATATTTTTAAAATAAAATACAATTTTAAAAATAATAATAAATTAAAATGAGACATAAAAGGAATGTATAAGTACAATAATACTCTTTATATCTCACCTCATGCCACATATTATAAAATGGATATATTATTATAATTAAATTGGACAATTACGGTGGGACAGAGAAAGTAATTTTTATTGCATCATCATTAATTAATTAACTACTATGATGACTTATGCGTTACATTGTTTCAATTACTGCATTGAATTATGCAAATACTGCTCTTTTTAGTGTATTAATTGAACAAAGACGATCATGCGTTCGCGGCTGCGAGTGGAAATTAATATATGGAGTAGTAAGTAATTTGATATACTCCCTAGATAAATATTAACTTTTAATAAAAGATTTATTATTTTTTTTACTTTTTGATTATAGTTTATTAATTATGGTACAATTTAATATTATTTAATATAAAATAATAAAAAATAAAAAATTATAGTAACTTGTATATTGATATGACATTACCTAATATTACCGCATCATCTTTGCCACATTAAATTATGCCCAATGCGAGCGAGCAATCCTAATCAAAATGCATTGCAATCCTAATTAATTGAAATGCATTGTAATCTTTTATGTGATGCATTAAAATGTTTGAATTAATGCATTGTTTTAATTTCGATCAGTGCATTATAATCTATATATAATATAATATAATACAAATAAATTTTAAAACTCTCTCATTAATTCATGATTTGCGTGGGAGCACCACAATCCACCGTATCATTATCACATCAATCACTACTGAGGATCTCCCCCCTAATCTTAGATAGGTCGTCTGATGGTTCGTTGCGGTTCATTATTGTGCTTACACACTAGACTATCCTTTTCCGAAAGCTCCGCGGGACCACCTACCACTAGTCTTCGGCCGGAGGGATTTATTGCACAAAAACGCCGGGACGTAGGCTCCCGAGAAGCCCAACAAATGTCGGATGCAAAGTCCCGCACCTCATTAAGATCATATTGGCATACTCTCCCCCCAAAAAAAAAAGAGCGCAGCCCATTGAAGACGAGGTATAACATGAGAATTAAATGAAATTATGTCAGTTAAATTATGTCGGCCATCGGAGGTATCTTAATTTTTTATATAAGTATATAGAGATATACAATAATCGCAACAACAAAGCAGCAAAACTTGTGTATAAATAAATGTCTGAAAATCAAGCCTGCACAGCCAGAGCTTGCAAGTGCTCAATGAACACTTGCAAGCTCACATCATCAGTGAATATAATCTCAGAATCCTCTACATATGTCGAATTTTGAGTAACAGAAGGATTTAACTTGGCAAGAAGAAACCTTGCCTGGCTACTGTGCTGATCACATTTGATTAATTTTGGAACAGGGATCCGTTCCGCCACTAGCTGCTCAGCGTCGAGCTCCGGAGCTTCCAGAAGCTTCCTAAAACTCTCTTGGTTCGGGTTCCAGTTGTAACCGAGCTTCCTCCATTGTGCGATCTTCGTGCCATGGTGAATGACAACATAGAAGAAGGAATCAAAGAGTAAGATCACATCGGGGTCGATGGAGCATACATCGAGAACAACTGGGATAGGTGGCCCGTCAAAAGAATACTGGAATAGAGTGGGCTGTACCATGATGAGAGAGTTCACCACACCCTCACGGTTTAGCATGAGGCGGAAATAAGCTGTCTCATCAGGAGTGGTGTTGAAAACATCCATGAACTGCGATCTTCGCAGGTAGTACATGAACTGTGGGTATAGGGAGAAGTTAGTGGAGAGGCGGAAGGTGGATGGGTCTTCAGGCACATAATCGCCAAATTTGGATGCGAAACGTATCAGCATCTTATCAAGCCATCTGATAACATCAGGAGCAAACATTTCTTCTGTTTTGTTGATGGCGAGTCGAGCCATGACCGAAGCTGCTGCTTCCTGGTCGAACCCCGATTTGATTTCGGGTGAGTGTTTGATTGCCCATCTTCTTGCAGCAGTGGTCACCCTCTTCCGAATTTCCATGTTACTGTATCTATAATGTGTTATGATCTGAATGAAGAATGCAGAGGTCGTTTGAGATTTCTGCTCGTTTGCAACTTCGAAGAAGAAAGCAATGCATGTTTTGCTGGTGATTGTACCCAGTTTCCAAATGTAGGTGCCGCCTTTACCAATCACCTTTTCGCTCACCGCATCGTTCTTCCTCTGGAGAGAGATGCAAGGTCCGAGTGCTCCGCAGATTTTCACATCTTTGCTCGTCACGATCTCTATGGTCGCATCAAACATCATCTGTAGATTTCCATCACTATCAAGGTCAAACATGTGACGCAAGCTTTTTCTAAATTCGTCAGATTCGTATGACTCTCCTAACATCATGAAACCGTTGGAGCTTTCCACCGGGAGTTTTAGCTCCGCTGCTCCAACCTGATCCAGAGAGCAAGCGAAAAGATCAAGAATAATGGACGACTCTGACAACCTCTCAGATATTTGCTTGTAATATTCGCAGGATTTTCTGTGGTAAGAAGCATAACCATTGTTGAGATCACGATGAGTTCTGATAGCAGCTTCAAAATCTGAGTCGACAATCATTCCTGGGCCAATTGTTGCAGGTCCTGTTGTGAAGACCATCACACGGGAACCGGTATTTATCGAGCATCCTTCTAGCAGTCCAACGGCAACTGATATTGCAACACCTGTACACCGTAGAGGTCGATGACCTGGTTTGACAATGGGTGAAGAACGGATGTCTTCAATTGCAGTGATGATATTGAACTCGTACTCGGATACTGGAACTAGAAAGCCTTGCTTTTGAACTGCTGAAGTCTTCCCAATAGACTGTTTCATCTGATGCAGCCCAAGAAACTCTTTCGCCTGATAACAGAAGTAGGTAAGCATTTTCCAGATAACACTAACAGAAATCGCTCATTTTGTTATTATAAGAGAATGCAACAAGTATCTTTATTTTAAACGTTCAAGTCTGGCCCTCTGGAAATACATTCTCGTTCAAAATGTTCTAATAAGTTTATACTTGCTTCTTACACAAGCCCTTAACCCCTAGAGGCCTCACTTTAACAAACTCTGACCAACGTAGTTGCGTCCTGACCTGAAGTCTGTAGTAGCACACAGAACTGCCTAAGGTCTGTACTAAGAATAGCTAATTATATTACAAAACTACTTCCGTCGTTCAAAGAATTACCAAGACTGGTTCCAGCAGATAGGAGATAAACATTTGCAAATTCGTTAATTGCCTGGTTGATTAAGCACAACCATCATCTTTATTTCTCACAAATCCAACTTTAAACCACAACCTCAAGCAAACTTCAATTTTAGATAAGGCAACATCAACGTATAATCTGCTAGTTAAGCAATTTGTGAGAAAAATATATATCAAATGCATGAGAACAGCTGGAGAAACATCAATATGCTTATCCATTTGAACACCCGTATACTTAATAAACATGGAGGAAGTAATTTGCATAATAATGAAGGTCTATTCATTATTCTGCAGTAAAGGAGACACCAAATATAACAGTATATCATTGAAAATAGGACTGAGTTCTGATTGCATCCATATAAGAAAGTTCATAAGATTTTAGATAAGGCAACATTAACTTATAATCTTTCTGTAGGCAAACAATAGTACGTATTGATTTTAGAGAAAGGCTACATTAACATGTGAAAAGGGTTAATTAAGTTTTCAGCTCCGAGATATTGAACAGCATCAGATAAGGAGCCCAAAAGGGAAAGAAATGTGCCAAGATAATATTTTGAAATTAGAAAAATTCTCCATTCAATTTAGCTTTTACACACACAACTCTGCAACAAAATAGAAGTCACGGATCTTGTATAGACACCAAACGTGGAAGTTTATGTAGAGGAAATATTATAAGGAGATCTAACAATATAAGCTCAGATAACATAAGAACCATCCTAAACAGCATACACAACGTGCAAACTACAATTATCTTTGAACGTACAGTACCTTTTCAGACGAAACCTCACGCCCTCCATGAAACACCACAGCTCTCAAACACTCTGTGAATCCCAAATCGTATACCCTTACCATCGCATCAAACACCACCAAACCAACCAAAGCATTCTCCGGCAACCGCGCAATAACATGCAGCAGCTCACTCTTCAAAGCCCCCAAATCCTCCTCCGATGAGCAACCATCCACAACAAACACAAATGCCGGTCCAACCCCGACTCCAAAACCAATACCGCACCACTCTGAACCCGACTTCGGACTCGAATACACAGAAGCATTCGAGAACGAACCGCTATTCGACCTTAACGGTAAGGACCCGCTCGCAGTCCTCCCTAAGCCCGAATCCGAAGCGCCCAGATGATACTCAACGGTACTGTAAGTGGGGAAGAGCTCGGCAGGGATGTTATTCTCGCTGATATGGTCGTATGATCTCGGGAAGGGATTCCTCCGGTAGCAGAATGGGCAAATCCAGATTCTGGAGGTGTAATCAACGCGGGAGTAAGGGTTCGAAACGGCGCCGCATTGGGAGCAGATCACGGGCTCGTGGGAGAGGATCGGTAGCTCGCTGAACGGCATCAACGGGGAGCACATTATCGATAGTGGCACGACCAGAGCTGAGACCTCGGGCTTCGAGAGTGGCCATGAATGCCACGACCAGCGCAAGCCCTCGATCGCTTCCAATTCGGTGAAATCCATCGGCGATTTGGGCGGGGGATTAGGAGGCTCTCATCGGGGGTAGCAGGAGTTGATGAACTCAAGTCGAGATCGGGAGACACGATGTTAGCGAATTTGGGGAATTTGTGAATTTAGGGCATAGTATGAGAATGGAAAATGTAATGGCCGGCACCGGAGAGGAGATGGAAAAAGCGGAAGTGAAGAACCGAGGAAAGAAAGTGCAGTACCGGTCACTGTTCATCACATTATCGTAACAGCATCCAGGGTTTTCAATTTTGGGTTTTTCATGACATTTTTATAATTTTTAGGAACTTTTTCTTAAGCGAAGTGATGATTATTTAAGAGTTTTACAAAATGTTTCGCATTACAAATATTCTGATTTTAAATCTTTCGCTTTTAATGTTTATTTTTGTTTTATTTTTAATTTGGAAAAAAGTAAATAAAAATATTAATTTAAATTCAAAAATAAATAAGGAAAATTAATTTTAAAATTCATGAATTTTTCACGTTTTTATTAATTTTAACACAAATTTTAAAACATTGTTTAAAATACTTGAACTTTAATACTTACTCGGTTTTTGACATAACGTTAACTTTACACAAAAATCGAAACTAACATGACACAATTTATCTGACGTGAAATTATGACGCGGATTTTAAATTATTAAAAATACATGAATTTTTCACATTTTATTTTTTTAACATGAATTTTAAAACAATATTTAAAATACATGAACTTTATTACTTACTCGATTTTTTCATTAAATTAACTTTACACAAAATCGGGACTTATGACGTGGATTTTAAATTATTAATATTTTTCTGTCACCCCGATTATTATATATATATATATGATGTAGATCATATAGAAAGTGGTTTTTAAATAAGAAATAGGAAACAATCCTAGTCATTAAAACCTAAGATCTAACGGTTCTGATTATATCATTAATTCTCAATTTTTAACTCAATAAAATATTACAAAAATAGGATATTAAGGTTAAATAAGTAATTTTAGACAAGAGAGAGAGAATGACCGAACAACTTATCAGTTGCATGATTTGAGATGAATTAGGAAATTAATGTGATGATTCCATAACTGTCAAATATGCTTAGAAATAGGATTTTCAGTTTCCATAATTATGAGATTAGAGAATTTAAGATGAAAATTGAAAGGTGAGAACGTGATATGAGAATTGAAAGAAGTTGAAGCAATATTAATTCGTTTCTGGGTGTTTACGAACTGAAGTCGACGAACATGATGGAAGATGGAAGTTAAGGTATGTGTAAACTGTAAATAATAATACCAGGTTTAATTGAATTGTCATAATATAATTTTTTGCATTATGTTGGATAATAATTGCATCGTTTATATGTAGTTATGTTTTTTTTTTCAGAGCAGTTGAAATCATATGTAAACATAGTTTAATAACAAAACATGTGTTTAACAAAACACGCATTGTGATTATGTTTAATTTGCATATTCCACGTTACTGTTTACCATTCGATAACATTTCGATACATTAGTTTTTTTAACCTTATTATGTTTTGCTTAACTGTCTTTTTAATGCTACAGTTATAGGATGTTTTGATATTTAAATTAGTCCATGCGTAATATTATACAATATATTGCATTAATATGATGAACACTATGCATCGTTTAAAAAAGAAAATGCAATGCATTTGATAGTATATAGAGTTGATATTTATATAACGCAATTATAGTTTTTTGTTTCTTATGTTTTTATTAAGTGTAATAGCTATTGTTTACTGGAATTTTGTTTTTAGATAGCAGTGTTAATAATAGTTGGTGTTCATTATATATGAAGGTATTGACGATCATGCTTCATCAAACGAAAGAGATATTCATATACCACAATGTGATCCTAGCTTGAAACCTGAAGTTGGTCAAAATTTCGATAACTTAGATGATGGTATTCAGTTCTATAAAAAGTATGTTGTGATTTGTGGGTTTGACATCCGGCACGGTACAATCACAAGAGCTAAAAACAGTACTATATTGTCCAAATATGTATTGTGCAACCGGGAAGGTTTAAAGAATATTGACCGTTTGGATGAACAAAATAGGAAAAGACGTAGATTTTCTAGTCGTACAAATTGCAAGGCTAGAGTTATATTCATCATGAATGGTGCAGATAGTTATCGTGTTAAAGTTTTTGTTAAGGCACATAATCATGCTCTTACGTCTACAGAATACAAAAGATTTATGAAATTCAACAGAAATTTAGATATTGGGCATCAGAACTTCATATTAAATTGTGAAATGGTGAACATTGGACATGTGAGGTCGTTTCGTCTGTTTAGAGAGTTGGTTGGTAATTATGATGATGTTGGATGCAATCTTTCGGATTTTAAAATTTTCAATCATGATCTTCGTGCATTTGTGATTGGTGTTGATGCTCATATTATATTGGATAAATTGCACAAGCAAAGAGATGTTTGTCCCGGTTTCACGTTTGATTATTGTGTTGATGGGAGTGAAAAATTTCCAAGCTTGTTTAGGGCAGATGAACACGCTAAGCAATTACAATGCCTTTGGTGATATTGTCTCATTTGATGCAACGTACTGCACGAACAAGTAATATTTATATTCCAAAATTTTATGTTTTATATAATGCATTATTATTGTTATAAAGTTGAATCATATTGGACAATTACTTGCATTATATAAATTCAAATAGGTACAATATGATATTTGCACCTTTCACTCGCAAAGACAACCATGGAAAATGTGTAACATTCGTCGTTGCGCTTCTTACGTCTGAGGATGTAGAATCATATTCTTGGGTAATTAACAAGTTCGTAGAGTGTATGGGAACAAACCCGCGTATATTAATTACCGACCAAGATCCAACCATCAAGATTGCAGTTGAACGTGTTATCCCACACACAATACACCGCTTCTGCATGTGGCATATAATGTGTAAGGTTGTAGATAAGATACCAAATAGTTTGAAGGACAATCCAGATTTCACTCAGAATTCAATGTTATTGTTGGTCTGAACACATTGAACCTGCGGATTTTGAACATCGTTGGCATTCAATTCTGGAAGAGTTTGAGTTAACTGGAGACCCGTGGTTCCAACATATGTTCGAACTACATAGTCATTGGATATCTGCTTATTTTGGAGATGTATCAATGAGTGGATTGTTCCGCACAACATCAATATCCGAAAGTGAGAGCAACTTCTTTCGTAAGTATTTGAACAAAGGGTCAAATCTTGTTGAGTTCTTTATGCATTATTGCACTACTATTGATGCACAGCGCAACACACACGACCAGTTGAGTAGTTTGGATAAATCATCGTTTCTAGAATGTAAAACCAAATGGGAATTGGAGAAGCATGGAGCCTCTATATATACACACAAGATATTCTATGACCTGCAGAAGCAAATTCAATACGCTATGAATTCTTGTTCGATTCGCAGCATCATTACAACATCAGGAGGCAATATCCATGAGGTAGATGATCATAAGTTTGACATTTTTCATGTTGTTCATGACGTTAAAAGTTTGACTACCAGTTGTTCGTGCAAACGGTTTGTTAGACGGGGTCTTCTTTGTCGTCATGTGTTGGTTGTTCTAAAGAACATGAAGATTAATAACATACCAAATAAATATATTGTGCGTCGATGGACAAAATTTGCATGCATCCAAGCAAAAAAGATCACGACATATGGAATAGGAATGAAAATGGGTAACATGTCTGTTCTGAAAGACATTTTTTCATATTTATATTCGATCATTGGAAATATGCAAAGATCTGATGTTTTGATGGATGAATCTGTACATGATTTGCGACTTCTCAAAGATAAGTATGAAAGTAGGATACCGACCTCTACACTATACGCTGGGAAACATACCATATTTGAGAGGTATTATGGAGCTACTGTACCTGACATGGTTGAGGTTCACCCGCCAGACCCTGTCAAAACCAAATGAAGTGGTAGTAGGCTGAAATCTAGAAAGGAGGTCATACTAAAAGCAAGCAAGCCGAATAGAAGATGTGGTAATTGCAAGCAGATGGCGCACCATGATTCAAGGAATTGTGACAAAGTACGCGCATCTGAAGCAAAAGATGTTTGAATTTTTTTTCTTAACTTTTGATATTTTATATTATGTTATTGATTTGACATGACTGATTGATATGTTTAAAAATGTTGGTTTAGTTTTTATAATGTGAATTCACAATTTATATTCCAAAGTTTATAATAGTTTTCACTTTGTTTGAATTGTGTAGTAAGCGAATATCGAATTTATAATGTTTAGGTGTTTGTTCGTTTATAAGTATTATATAATATTAAACATACATGTAATACGTAAGTACAAATGATAATGGTGTTATTGCATTGTTTATATATTGTAATTGCATTGTGTTTCGTATAATGATGCATTATATTTCATCATAAAACTTTGATAACAAAAGATTTGTTTAATTATTGTGTATTATAACATTTATTTGATTAATACGACATAAACAAGTATTGTATTGACACTGATAAGTTATATAAATGTAACATAATTACATTGTATATTATTGACGTATCAATTTTGTGGTTTAGTATTAATATGCACTAGATAATAAAAGCATATGAATTAAACAATAATAGAATATACATTACTGAAAGTAAAATATATCTTACGGAATTATGTGAACCAACAGATATAATGTGCAATCAACATTCTATTTGGTAGAAATACTGCATGTTTTTCCATATGCAAATCAAAACTTACTGATATGATTCAACAAAAGCCAAAAAAAAAACAAATCCTAAAACGAGTTATTGTAGCATAGTCAGAGTTTAAGCTAAACGTTTACAGAACGACTAACATTGTTTTGTTTACACCATTGAATCAAATTTTCAAATTTCACGACAACTTGAGTAGGCCATCTATGTTGACATCCGGGTTTGATGACATGAGCTGAAAGTATTCATTAGCCTCAGTTAGGTCGCTTCTTTGAGTTCGTTGTGAGATCATCCAACAATCGCTGCACAATATGATGGAGAAAGAGTTTGGTAAATCAACCATTGTTGTCATAATAAAGAGAAAATACATTCCATAATATGCAGTCACATAATTATATATTTTGTTGCATTGTCAATATATAATATTATGCATCAAATGTGATACATATATGCATTATTGACACCATTAGCAGAAGATTCAATGTCTATCATGCTAAGTATAACAATGCAATAAACAATATAATACAATCCAGATAAAAGAATATGTCAATGCAACATAAATTTGCATTCCTTTATACAACCATCAACTAACATGCAACGCATATATTAACCAACACAAGCAGAAGATTCAATGTCTATCATGCTAAGTATAACAATGCAATAAACAATATAATACAATCCAGATAAAAGAATTTGTCAATACAACATAAATTTTAATTCCTTTATACAACCATCAACTAACATGCAACGCAAATATCAACCAACACAACAATGCAATTATCATAATATCATATTACATATAACAGTATACAACAATGCAGTCAAATTAGTTTTTTTTGGCCAACATGAAGAAACTATCGATTATGTGACATGCCTAAAAACTCAAATTACTCCTAAACCAAGAACAAATATCAATGCAACAACCCAAAAACAACAAACAAATAACTAAGGAAGAAATTCCAGATTTCAAATGTAACGTCGTGCAAACAAATCAAAATCCCATAAATCATAAGAATTATAGGAATACACAACAGAAACCCTAGTTATTTGTGTTCGATTTTTTTTACAGACCCATAACTCAAATAGAAAAATCAAACATCATTTCATAAACACATACTCAGTTCATTTCGAAAATTACTTTTATTGACTATTTAATAGAAAAGCCCTATTTTTTACTTCTTAAAACCAAGTTTGATACTGTTTTTTGTAGCACAGATTGACAAATATAGAACGTACTAACATTTATCGCTCGTAATGTCACTTCTTCGGGAAGTAGCACTTCTTCTACGACCAACTTGCATCTTTACTTCAGACGGTCTAGATGGAGTTTCGAAGTCGTCGTCTTCGCCGCCGGTCACCGTGTGTCGACCTGACCTTCTCAAAGGTGCTAGTTGCATCGTTGAAAAGTGTGAATGTGTGAGATTTGTTTGCAGAGAGAATAAGATTATGGTGGTTGCGTGCTAGATGATAACTTACCATGTCAGTTGCCACAATTAATGGAGAGCGAAGATTTTTAAAATTAATGATGAAACCGCCAACTGCACTTCTAACATAATTACCCTTGGTGCATTGCCACAAAACAATGCAATGCGTTCAAATGTTAAAATCATGTTTTTGATGGATTGTGTAGCAACCGTTGGATCTAGTGGAATCTATGGTCCTGATCATTTCCTATTTTATACCAATTGAACCTTTTTTACCTGAAATCATCCATATATATATTCATTTTCCTGAAAATATTCGAATCAACTTCAATAGCTACTCAAGCTAGAATTAAACAATCAATTTCATTAAGAAACTAAATTTAATCACAAACTTGCATTATAATCCCTTTGGATTACATGATGTTTGCATATCAAGAGGTGAGGCGGCGGCGCCGTACTCGAAGACATGCTCGGGGAAGTTGAGGCGGGCGGTGGGGCCGCGGAGGTGGAATATGGCGGTGTCATAGTCACGCGCCATTGCGAGAGGGAGGAGTAAGAGCCGAGTCAGATTCTGGAGCGCTTGTTCGGCTCTCTGACCTCCGCCACCCATTTCCCTCAGTCCCTGACTTCTGGAGTCAAGTACTCAATCTTAAATGCTAAATAATTAATAATTTAAAATTCACGTCATAAATCTCGATTTTTTATAAAGTCAACTTTAAGTCAAAAATCGAGTAAGTACTAAAGTTCATGTATTTTAAATAATTTAAAATCCAGGTCATAAGTCCACGTCAGATAAGTTGTGCCATGTCAGTTTCGATTTTTTTGTAAAGTCAACGTTATGTCAAAAATCGAGTAAGTACTAAAGTTCATTTATTTTAAAAAATGTTTTAAAATTGGTGTTAAAATTAATAAAACGTGAAAAAATCATGTAATTTAAAATCAATACCCCAATAAATAAATTATCATTGATTAAAAAAATATTACACTTTGGAAAATAAATTTATATTAATTTAAATACAAAAAATAAAATGCAAGAAATTAATAAACAAAATTTACTCTAAAGAACCAAACCGGGCATAAATTTATTCGATTAAATCATGTTCAAGCATGTCATGAGCACGCCTATCGCAAAGGGACACCGAACACTCTATGTAATCATTACATTTATTATTGACACCTTGAGTTGGTTCTTTATTTGGAGTTAAGGAGTTCGCTTCGGTCTCAGATGCCCAATTAGTCGCGTATGGACTTTTGTGTTCAATAATCATGTTGTGCATAATAATGCAAGCATATATGATGTTGGTTAAATTTTCACAAAACAAAGACGCCGAACTATTGGTAATTGTCCACCGAGATTAAAGTGCTCTGAATGCTCGTTCGACGAACTTGAGTGCTGCTTCTTGCAGAACCTTGAAACGAACTTGTTTCTCATCAATGGGCATAGGCAATGATTTCACAAATGTGTAGGGTTGTCTAATTGGAATGGGTCGGGTACCCGTCCCAAAAATTTTGGGAGATAAAAGAAAGTGAAGACGTATTGTAATTAGAGCTGTCAAATCGTGCGTGTTGGGTCGTTATCGGGTCGACCTTATAACAACCCGACCTGTTAAAGTCAAACTTGAATCCGACTTGTTAAGGTTCTGTTGAACCCGACTTGTTAAGCTCAAACTCGAACACGAACACGAACACGATAACTTTCGTGTTGACACGACACAATAACGACATGATAAAAAATTAAATTTATGTGAGAACATTACATAAAAATTATAATAAATCATAATTTTTGAATTTATAAAATATATTTATTTTTATATTTAAAGAAAATACACAATATTTTGTAAAAATACCTAATAAATTACATTTATTTCAAAATATAAATTATTATCATTTCGTCCTCTCCGAAAGAAGGCGTATTCCATTTTGGAATGTCCTCTCCAAAGAGAGACATTTTCCAAAATGGAAATAATAAGAGGTGTTAAATGACTAGAAGGGCGCAATTAGTGTTTACTAATTGTACTCTTATTTTTCTCCTTTGCATTTCTAAAAGACTTTAAAGGCTAACTAAAAATTCCTTAATTCGCATGCCAAAAAGAAATGTCTCTCTTTGGAGAGGATGGAGTAGTAATATATTATAAATATTTGTTATTGGGTAACCTGAACCCGACCCGAACCCAACCTGATAATTTTGTGTTCTTATCGGATCAACCTGATAACGACCGAACCCAATAAGACTTGACATTAACCTATTAATTTCGTGTGTGTTCATATCGGGTTATCATATCGTGTCAGAAATTGACAGCCCTAACTGTAATGAGGGGAGAGAATTGGTGAGAAAAAAGAGAAGAAAAAAATGAAAGAAGAAATAGACGTTTCAATACCCGAGACGAAAAGTTATATGGGGAAGCGAAATGACAGATAATATATAATAAAATATATGTCTATTTTAACATTCGGATATTCGGGTGTACCCGTCAAATATTCAAGTATTACCTGATATCCAATTAATACACTATAATATACTCGAATCTCAATTCGATACACTATTATTTCGGGTTTCGGGTACCCTAATACCTGAATGGGTCAGGTATTTTAGGTACAACCCGACACCCAGTTAGACAGACCTACGAATGTGGGCTAAGATGGGTAAGCGTCGTTGGCTAGTTAATAACTCGTGTTGTATTATGTGTTATTAACTGTGAATGACACACGAGGTGTTTTCCTGTTTAGGATGTCGTTCAATTCGAATGACTGGTTGAGCACGAATATATCGTTCGCCAATCCGGCGATGCCAAAGAAAATGTCACTACAAAAAAAAGCTAAATTGGCGACGGAATTGACGACGGAATGGTGTTCCGTCGTCCTCTGGCGACGGACAATGTTAACCACGGACTGGACGACGGACTGGTCCGTCGTCCGACCAGTCCGTCGTGAAATGTTTATTTTTTTTATTTAATTTTTATACCGGACGACGGACTGGTCCGTCGCCCAATCCGTCGTCCCGCCCTATTTAGCGGGCAAAATAGCCTTTCGCGAAACAGAACAACGGCGCCCAAGTTCTGCTCTTTCTCCGGCGATTCCAAGGTCCCCGTCGAAACAGAACACCCCTGCACCAAGGTAAGTACATTATACCCTTTTCCCTTCCCCTATCTTTATCTACTTCGGTTTCTCAATTTCTCCCCGTTTATATTCGACGCCGGAATAGAAATCTTCCCCTCGACGTCGCCTCCGCTGCCCAGCTGCTCCGCCGCCGCCGCCTGCCTCGCGCTGCCGCTGCCTGCGCCGTGCCGCCGCTGCCAGCTTCCTCCACAGGTTGTTTAATTTTATTTTATTTTTGAATTATTTGATAATTTGAATGAATTATTTAGTTAATTGTTATCTAAATTAGTTTGAATTGTGCGATTAATTATTGTTAATTGTTTGATAATTGTGGTTAATTGAGATATGTGATTAATTGTTAGTGTGAATTGATGATATATGTGATTAATTGTATTTTTTTGTCTTTTGTTGTTAATTGTGTGATAATTGTGGTTAATTGATATATTTTATTAATTGTTAGTGTGAATTGTTAATTTTGTGTTAATTAATGTTGTTTTAAATTTTATGAATTATTTGATAATTTGGATTAATAATTTAGTTAATTGTTATTTGAAGTAGTTAATTGTTAAATTTGTTTAAATTGATATATGTAATTAATTGTTAATTTGTGGTTAATTGACATATGTAATTAGGTTATGTGATAATTATACATATTTATCTAATTTAGTTGAATTAATTAGGGTATTTTATTAATTATAGTAGGTTGAGTTATATATGTTAATTAGGATATTATTAGGGTATTTTATTTATGCTATTTACTTAAGGTTTAATTATTTTATTTGTTAATATATATATATCTAATTTGTTAATTTGATATAAATTGATTTAATTAGTTGAATTATATTTAACTATTGAATTTGTTGATTTATTACTTGTTAGTAGAGTTTATTAGGATAATTGATTAATTTTAATTTGTTTAAATGAATAAATTAGTTTATAGTTTAGTTAATTGAATAAAATATTTTCTAAATTACTTAGGGTTTATAAGGATAATTAATTAAATAATCTTTAACAAATTAGTGTTAATTACTCCATAATAAATAAATTAGTTAAGTTAGTGTTAGTGTTGAAGATAATTGACGGATTCGTCTACTTGATGTAAATTAATTATTTCTTAGTTTAATTTGTTGATTAATTAGTTTAAATTGTTTAATATTAGGGTTTATTTAATTATGCCTGTCGCTGCCCGACTCCTCTCTCATCCTTTCCGAGCCGCCTTTTGCCGCTCCGGCGCTCCCTACTTCGGTGAAAGGTAATTAAATTATAATAATGTACTTATTTAATTACTTAGGTTAATTATTTAAATTTATGAGGTAATTTTTAGATTATTTAGCATTTATAATGAATTAGTTTATTTTTGTATTTAATTTGATTAATCATGTTAGTTAATTGTGTAGGTTAATTATACTAATTTACACCCAAATAATTTAGACTAATTTAGACTAAGCTTTGTTCATATTTTCTCTAAGTCTGTTTAATTTCATAATGAGTGAATTTATTGTTTAATTTAAATTATTGTATTAATTGACACAAACATATAATGTAGGTTAATTAGTTCATAGTTGATTGTTTTTAATTTCTTAATTTTGGTAATATAGTATAACGAAATGGGGGATTTATGACATTGGGATAGACGTAATTAATTTCTTAAGGATCTTCTCCCTTCGGGATAGATTTTGATTACGTCTTAAGGATCTTCTCCCAATATGTGTAATATTATATATGTTGTGCTGGTTTGATGAGATGCATGTGTTGTGATATTTTAATTATTATGTTCGAATGTTTTGATCATGAAATGTATGTTGGGATAGTTTGATGACCTGCATGTTGGGATAGTTTGATGACCTTAGCTGACTTGGTTAGATTAGACACAATTACTTATGTAGTTTAAATAATATCGGGGGTAAAAATCTTGATTGTAACATGTAACCCTTATTAATGTCCGAAATGATCGTGATCTCCAAATGCGTAGCATCAAACAATTAAGCATCAGCATGTAATTCATAAATCCAATTCAATGACCCTTATTAATGACCGAAATGATCATGATCTCCAAATGCGCAGCATGTAATTCATAAATGCAAATATGTGACGTACAAAACATTTTAAACGTAAGGATATTTCCTCTCTCTATTAAAGTCCAAATAATTGACCAATACTGTTATCGCCCTTTATTCAACTCCAAATAATTCACCAATATTGTTATCGCCCTTTATTCAACTCCAAATAATTCAATTTCTGTACTGAACTCCAAATGATTCAACTTCTCTATTGAACTCCAAATGATTCAACTTTTATATTAAACTCCAAATGATTGAACTTCTCTATTCAACATAATAGATATCTTACAGTCGGCGAGAGGATGTGGGGACTCCTCGTGGTAGGGGTTCACGCCGATCACAGCTATCCCTTGGACGGGGTAGTTCCCCGGGCTCATCGTCTGGATATGAGTCCGGGACCGGCGGTCTGAGCCACCATATTGGTGGCATACAGATAGGCGGTCCGTCTTCTGGCTCTGACACTGATGGTCAGAGAGAGCTTAGACCCACAGGAGACTATATTCTATCTGTGAGTGAGCTAGGGTACGTAAATGCAATCACATCTTCAATTTTGACAATTATTTAATTAGTTATTCAAAAATCTAACATAAATCAATCTAAAATTACTTTATGCAGCGGATTTTACCCGCATGCCGACCCGGCAGATTACATTTGGGAACTATTTAAGATAGTTCCCAACCCGACTGGCTACAGTTGGAAGCTCACACCTGAGGACGTGAGACAGCGATATTGGGAGGAGTTTAAGGTTCGAAAATTTACTAAAACTTAATTTCAAATTCATTCTTAATTATAACTTATAACTACAATTTCTAATATACATTTTCAATGCTAGAAAAAATTTACTTGGGAACCGGCACTCGATGCCAAGATTCGGGAGTTATGGTATGATAAGATCCGGGAGAGATATAAGGATTATATCTGCGGGATCAAGAGGAGGAGGAATGATCCGCCACCCAGAGGTGGGAAGCCTGGGTGGTGGACTGATGATGTGTGGATGGGTTGGCTCGCTTACTGGTCCCGGGATGATGTTGTGGCCAAATCCCAGGCAGCGAGGCGCAACCGGTTGTCTGAGCCTCAGGGACCGGGTACTGGTCCTATCAAGCATAGGGGAGGGTCCAAGTCGGTCATGCAACGAGCTGAGAAAAAGGTAATAATATACTTTAAATAATAATTATAATTATGTGTTTCAATTTTAATTCATATACACATGTTTCAATAACACAACTCCATTGTGATCTGATGCATAGGGTCGTGAGCGGGGAGTAGCTCCGATTTCGTGCATGTTCGACTCCTTTCTGGACGAGCATCGATACGCGGACGGGACATACACCGATCCGAAATCTGAGGCGATAGCGGTAAGTTTTAATTTAAATCTAATATATATATATGTATTAGATTTTCAATATTTATAATATGTATACTAACAA
>JAPKLX010000083.1:1266289-1360808 GCA_026898415.1 Leonotis leonurus
TCGCCAGGTCAACGGTCAACGGAACTTGGCGACGGACTGCAGTCCGTCGCCACTAACGACGGATTTTTTCCGTCGTTAGTTCTCCGGCACCGTCGACGGCCACCGGTGCGACCCTCACGACGGATTTACTGTCCGTCGTGACTAACGACGGATTTTATCCGTCGTCAGTCCGTCGTTAGCTAACGACGGACTGTATTTTCCGTCGTCTGCTGGGCTAACGACGATCGAAATACAGACGGAAAAAATCCGTCGCCAGTCCGTCGCTAGCCTCCCGGGACAACGGATTTCTTCCCCTAACGACGGATTTTTCCATCGCCAGAAGACCTTTTTTTTGTAGTGTGTGTCATATCTATAAATCTTGGGATGCAACGACTTCAAGCGTAGTCATTGGGTGGCCTTTGTTGGTACGAGTATAAGCCTCGCGCCACGCCATCGGATAATTTTTTCACACTAAGTACATGCAGTCGATGCTATCGAGCATACTGATAAAGTCGTGTTTCTCTCCGTGAAGGTCCAATAGATGTTAGACATCATCTTGGTTGGGTCGCTGATCGCACTATTTTAAACACAAAAATAGGTGTATAATAGGGCAATTGAGTATTGTATCCACAGAGACTGATTGACGAAAACACATTGATTAGCTCGCGCATATATTTTATTATTATATAGGCAGACATGAATTCGAATGGATATTATACTAAATAAAATAGACTAATAGGTTTGTGAACGCTAGTATGAAAATCAAATAATAATAATAAAAAGGATTCTATGATAATGTATGGACACCAAATCAATTTACGGATTTCACCTATTAAATCTAATCACCATATTTACCTTCCATCTACAACTCTCTATTTGCCCTAATGGGATCTCTTCTCGCCGACGAGCTTCTGTTGAGCCTTCCTGCTGAGATCGATGATGAATCCTTGGAAGATTATGAGATCCGTGATGCTAAACTTCGTAAAACCCTTCACCAATCTAGAGTTTCATCTCTAACCTTCAAGAAATATTCATATATGTGTCAGAAACACCTAGGGCTTTCTCCGATAACTGAAACGCCCCTCTCTGTGGTTGAAGAGACAAGTTTCGAAGATTTCCTTTCTGAAGGCCTCTGCTCAGATGCGTGTGTTGGCGAGGGAGATGCGATGGCCAAGAAAACTAGTGAGATGGCGATGGATGTGAGTGTGGAATGCTTGGGATCTCTCCGATGGTCTCAGATCTCAAAGATCTCTCTGATGGTCTCTCTACAGAGATGGTCTCAGATCTCGAAGATGGTCTCTCTGTGTCTGATTTAGAGCATCATGCTCTCTCTGCAGAGATGGAGTATGATCGTGTCCGTGCAACTGAGCTACCACCTAATTCAGTGGTTATGTTTCGGATTCTACTACCTTGTTACTTCAAGATGGTGAATTCTTTCTCTGTTGACTGTTTGTAACTATGTTTTACATGTGGCTATGTTTTACCTGATTCAGTGGTTGGTTGATTGATTTTACTTGTGGCTAAATATTGCATGTGGTTGATTGATTCAATGGCTATGCTTTTGCATGTGGCTATGTTTTACCTGTGGCTGGTTGATTCAGTGGCTATGTTTTACATGTGGCTAGTTGATTTTACCTGTGGCTATGTGCTTGTTAATTTTAGTTGATTTTGTGGCTGGTTTATATGGAGATGGTTGCTCTGTTAATGATTTAGCTACTCTATTTCATTTTTGGAACATTGAGATGGTTAAATGTGTTGTGGGAATGTGTGATTATGTGCTGAGATGATAAGAATTTGCATACATCTTGTAACTGTGGAAATGTTTCTACATCAATGAAAGTTTAACACAAACTGAGATGTATTTAATTGCTCATAACTGTTGCATACAGGTTTACATTAATATTAATGCTTCTAAACATGTTTGCATCATACAAAAACTGTCCAAAAACTATCCAATCCCAAGCTGCATATCTTCCAAAAACTGTATATCCCTATCCCTAGCTGCATATCACCACATCTTCAACTTCAGTCATGTTTATAGCTAGTGTAGTTGAAATGTTTTCCACAACTTGTGTCTCCCCAGAATCCTTCAAATAAATAAGACATCCTTTCACCAATTCAAGAGGCACTTCTTGGTTTTGGGGCAATGTTTCTATCCTAATTAATGATTGTTTGTACATATGTGGGACTTTGTAGTTGTTATCACCCCTCACTGCCATTATCTCTACCATACAACCTTGTAATGATAAGAACACATTATTAAAGGTTTTATGATCAAGATTATGGAATGAGTTTATAACTGCTACCACTAGTTCATCCACTGTTGTACATCTTGTTTTGTGTTGGAGACATTCAATAGACCTGAACCAACCTAGGTCATTTACATTTGTATCTGGTGAGTTTGGTGGTTGTTGAATCAAACTGAAATGATATCCATCCGTAGTGGTTGTCTCTCTAAACATAGGATCACTATTTTTGATATGGGGCTTAGCATTGTCCTGTTGAATGTATATATACATGTTTGCTGAACTTGGCCATATTTCTTTAATTGTGTAGGTAGAATCTGCATTAAAAAAAAACTTCTTTATTGCATACACATTTACATTTCATAGCAACTTATAAGTTGCACATCAATCAACGGTGTGTCACATACATTACAGACCTTATCTCTACACTTCCATACCTGATTGCTCAAGCAATCTCTGACCACTTATTTGGTCACTGATTGGATTGACTTTGTTTCCATAGTGCCAGCTGATCTGTTTTTACTTAATCTCTTGGTTGGGACTTTTTCTGTGAATGGGAAAATGTCAATCTTCCCATCAAATAGCAATGTACCATCTGCATTAAACATTGGCTTGCAAATTGCACACATGAACATGATTTTGGTTATGAACTTCTTGCTCTTGTATGTCCTATGTGGCTCCTGCTCTCTGGGGGTGATGTAGAATATGTGCATGCCTTTTGTCACGTAGAACCACTTCTCATCGATGTGAATTATGTTTTGCATGCTCTTAAACCTCAATATGTTCATTATCATGTCCACTTCTAGAGCTTCAAGGCTAAATCTTAACCTGAGTAGCTTGTTAGAAGCAGTGAGGTATGGTTTTATTGCATTGGTGTGTGCTTTGATCAGCCCTTTTTTTATCCACCTTCCCACTATTGATTTAGAGCAGCCAACTTCATTTGCTAGCCTTTTCATGTCTGATCTTTTTCTCATCTCTAAATTTGATATGAACTCCAAATCAATATGCATTATCTATGCTCTTGGATTTGTTTTTCCATATGATTGTGTAAATGTTGACCACTCTCGATTTGTTTCCTTGCTTCAGCCCAAATGCGAGTAACAGTCCTGCTAGAGCTCGAGAACTTGATGACTGCAGCTGCCCTCCTCCCCTTTTCAAGCCTTCCATTTGTGCTGCCTTCACTAAGGAATTAGATCATAGTATGCTTTTCAGAGATAGTTAAATCATTTCTTTGTTTCATAGCTGAAAATTGTGTTTTTTGGGATTTAGAAGGTTTTGGGAGAATTAGTTTAGGTGTTGAACTGATACTCTATTTATAATGTGGATGTAAGTGTGTGGCTCCATTTGTAGAAGACAATTGAGATGTTTTTAATGTTTTTTGAATCTGCCGCCATTAATTTTAGAATCTGCTTCACTTTCATTGTTTTTTTAATTCTTGTTATTGCTTTAAATTTCAATAATTGATGTTCCCTCCAATTTTTTAAGTTCAAGAATTCATTTATGTAGCCCTTTAAATCTCTGAAACTTCAAAAACGATGACAATTTTTTAAGTTCAAGAATTCATTTGTTGGACATTAATTAAATTTAAACATTGAAATAAAAATGATAGGTAAAAATAAATTAACTTAATACAAAAGGGGGGAGTAGTTGAAATTATTCACAAATTAAATAATCAAAGCCAAAAAGTAGTTGGCATTTATTAGGAATTATATATGGGGGTGTTTTGAATTAAAGAGGGGTAATAAAATGGTTTCTTAAACTGTGTGTCCAAAAGTTGAAGCCAGTACAAATGGGACGGAGGGAGTATATGAAATAGTAGATAAGTTAGTTTGTACATGTTAAAATAATATTTTTTATTTGACAAAATACGGATTTGAGACAATAACATATGATTTATATATAGAGAGAGAGAGATGTAGATCATATAGAAAGTGATTTTTTAACATGAATTGAATTATCATATATGTGTATATTGCAATGTTATTTCATCTTTGTACTGTTTAATAATATTATGTTGCACCACATATATGTGAATTGCATTATCATTTAGCTATATTAGAATGCATTGTTTCAGTCTCAACCATTTTATAATTTTTACAGACTGCAATGCATCAATAAATATAATGTAATGCGTCAATCAAAATGGCGTAAATTGGTATTGCATGTGATGGAGTGATTTCCGGTTACGTTTCCCAATTAAAATTCTCGTAATTCAAAATTAGGGAGAATTTTAAAATATTTTGGAAGATTATGTTATCCCATAAATTTCTCCAACTACCAAAATTAAATGGTAGTACAATACATATATGTATAATGCAAATTACGTAACTATATAGTGCAACACTATATATATGTCTAATGCAAATTACATGACTATACAGTGCAATAATAAACAAATGACAGTTTTCTCTCTCCTTATTGCAGTTGCATAATTTATGATATTCATATTAATTTGAATATCTCATCAAAATCGTTCAATATGATAAGTACTTATTTACCATTATTGCATTGTATATTTACAATGAAACCCGCCTATAACAAAAAATTAGGGATTAATAATAGCCATTAGATCCATTCTAATCCATACACCAAATCAATACCTATTTTGTTTTACTAATGTTCCCCTTTTTACCTGAAACCCAGGGATGTCAATTGGGTCAGCCCACTCGATTTTGGGCTAACTCAATCGAGTTGTCGGTTTATTCAGTTCGAACTCAATTGGGTTGAAATATTTTCGGGTTGAAAATTTACAACCCTAACCCTAAACTTTCGATTTTTGTGCTAGGCCACCGGGTCTAATTGGGCTAGAATATTTATGAATATGTTTAACATATATGTATTTTTTTTTGTATCATTCTATATTTAAAAAACACATATATATGAAAAAAAAATAACAAATAAAATAAAATTTTAAATATACTTAAATATTAAATTTAAATATGAATAAATTTAAAGTAAAACGGTAATGATATTGAAAGAAAATTAGGTCATAATTATTTTTTGAAGTGATTGATTAATTGATGGGTATGAAAATTACATTTTTTGAATAGAAAATCAAATATATTATGTAAATAATTTTTTTTATTCGGTTAATCAGGCCAACTCACTCTGTTTTCGGGCTAATCCTATCGGGTTCGGGTTGTTTCCGGTGCAACCCATTCGGACTAAAAAATATTTTGGGTCATAAATTTTCAATCCTAACTCTCTTCAATTTCGGGTTGATGTTAGGGTCAACCCGCACTTTCGGGCCAAATTGACATCCTTACTGAAACCACTTATATATATATATATATATATATATATATATATATAAATTTACATGAATATGAATGTATATCTATATATATATATATAAAACATGAAGCATTCCAATTGAAATCAATTTGTGATGTAGCGCAGCGTACAAGTTTACCCAGAACACAAAGCAAACTCAAACTTTATTATCAAAACTCTTCCCCACCTAATGATAACAACACCCTATCTATTAATAGGGCATAATGTCCAATACAAACAATAAAACCCATAAATGAGTTTAAAACTAAAAATAAATGAAAAACAACAACTCTTGAGATCATGCGTTACTTTAGCAAATCAAAGGACGGAACCATATTTCTTAATGAAGAGCAGTGCAGCTTCGTCTCCATCAATTTGAGTGACACATTTTGTAAATAACTTCAATTTCAATGACAAATATAATACTACAACTATTAAATTTAAAAATAAAGATTAACAGGATTCGATCACTATACATTTCATCAGAAAGGCTATACTGTGAACCAATAGAGCAACAAGATAACTTGAGCATTGAACAAATCATAATATACATGTACAACTAAATTTGGTTTATGTTTAGCGTTTAACTTATTAATTTTTAAAACTTTATAGATTATTTTCTCTCTCCTATAACACATTTCTCCTAAAATTATTTATTTTCTTCGTAAAAATATTTGCAATATTATGCATATTAAATTAAAGATCTCGACAATACATTTAATTTGATATATGTTATATAAAATATAAATTTAATATAAAAAATTATAACACATTAGTAAATTGAAAATAATTATATGTATACATATTCTTATACATATAATATATTTTACTAAATTATAATGTTCCTAATTATAAAGTTGAATACTCTTTATAATATGTTTTAATATTATGCATGAAGATAAATTAGATATAGTGTCTCAATCTATTTTTACCATAAAATTTCAATGTTATCTAATATGTTTTCCTAATTTTATTTTCTTACATCTAAGTTTAATCTTTTATTTAGTACTAAAAACTTGTCATATTTGATCAATGTATATAATTGTTTTTAATATTTAATACTAATGATTATAATCAATTTGTATTGTTGATTGTTTTTAATATTTAATACTAATAATTATAATCAATTTGTATTGTTCCTAAATTCAACACTAACATATATTGATTTTATCTCACTTATTTAAACACATTTTCCTTTTTGAGCTGTCTCACTTATTTAGACACATTTCTTTATTTAGCAAATTATAAAGCACAAACCATGTTCTTCAAATAATATTACAACTAAATATTAATATCAATGTGAAAAGTAAATGAATTTAAATAAGTGTGACAAAAGGAGTATAGTTTTTTAAAAATTATTAATTTTAATTTATTATTATAAATATTATTTAAATACTAAATTTAATAGTGAAATATAGAATGGAAAACAAATGGTCATTCCATTTAGGAGCTCTATTAATTTATCAGCTCTATTAATTTGCTGTTACATAAAATTATGTCAAATATTTATTATTATATAAAAAAATTAGAATTTCACAACAAAATATAACGACAAATAATTATGAGTTCAAATATATTTATTATGAATTTTTATCAATATACACATATGTTTAAATAGTTATGTAATATTATCTTATTTTTTAATTTTAATGTGTTGTTATAAATTAATAAAAAACGACTCTTTATGAAATAAGAAATTGAATGAGGTAAAATAAATCGAAGTTATTGTATCAAATCGTTGATTCTGTTCTCAAATTTTGAAACTGTAACCGAATTGTCCCCGACATAGTGACAATTGAGAAGAGTACTATCGATTACGGTTTTTAAACCACCAAATAAAATTGGATTACAATATTTTTGATTTCTTTAAATATCTATATTATAAATTATTTATAAATAGATTATAAACTCGTGCATAGCACGGGTGCAATACCTAGTTTGCATATAAATAAATGAGTTCATATAATTTGAGTTTATTTTCATACGGGTTTGGACATGTATGAGTAATTAATGGACAAAAACGAGTAACAATATTAGTTTTTATTGATTTTGAGATGAGTAATCATACATAAAATTCAAATAAATTGGGTATATTTTATAAATATTAAAAAAAATCATTAGGAGGGATCCCACTATTTTTAACCTACTTTGACCAAAAGTGTGAGAGTTTTTTAGTCAAAGTATGCCAAAAATAGTAAGACAAATGAATTAATATATTTATACTATTTATTTTATAATATTCAAATTCATAGCACATACTCAATCCGTTCTACTAAAATTGGTTTGTTTTGACCAAATATATAAGTGTTTTTTTGGTTAAAATAAGTTAACTTTTGTAGGACGGATGAAGTATTATTATATGGGTGTAAGACAAGAACCAATTAGTTGAAATATGGTTACATAATTTGAATTGGGTAAATGTATATAAATGAATAATTTCAAATAATTAATGGGTGTTATTTTACAAGTTTTAGACATGAGTATTTAGTTTTTGAGGTGATAATGAGTACTGGAGCCATTTTTTGATATACTTTAAGACGAGTATAAGTATATAAAATTCAAACATGCTCAAATAATAATAAGTTGTAAATACGAGTCTACTAAAAGACAAGCTCGTGAAAATTTAGTATTTATGACAGATATAAATCTATTGATAAAAACAAATATTAACATATTGATTTGATCATAAACGAATAGTCCGTGACAAGATCGAGTTGTAAAATATTTTATATTTAATTTTGAAAAGATTTTGTATTTTCTAGGCAAGTTAAGATGTCATGCAATAAATTGGGAAGAACCACAAAAGTTATCTTTTAGCCCGTGACCAATGCCCCAATTGGTTCTATACATGTGACCAGCTATCAGGAACAGAAAAACAATCGCTAAATGATGATGTGCAATATCGGTCAACCATAGACCTCCAATTACTGAATCTAATCCTCCATAAAAAGTAAGCAATTCCACATATTTTGACCAATTTAAGATGAAAAGTGGGGTTTGACCAATTTAAGATGAAAAGTGGGGTTGCTCCCTCGGCAAAACTTGGATAAAGTTGAGCCAAAAGATCGTGATTCAAGATAAATTCATGAGGGAGCAGTATCTCTTCAAGATTACTTCAACGTTTAGAAATGTATTTTATGATAAAATCAAAAGTATCGCAATAAAAGAAAATTCTAAAAATATTTTATATTTTACGAACTCCATTTTTAATTAATACTCTCTTCATCTTATTTTAGTTTATACATTTTATTATTATAATAAATTCAATCGAATATAAAATGAATCAACTAAAATGTTTTGGAATAATAATTTGAAGATCATTATTAGAAATATCATCCATAAAAAAATTCAAAATTAATAGAAGACGATTATTAGAAATATACTCCTCCCGTGTGGTCAATTCAATCTATGACTCAATTTGGTTCGATTATTTATCAAAAATTATAATTTTAATCACCAAGAGACAATTTGAAAGTAGTGAAAAATACATGATATAAAATTACGTGACTTGAAATTTTATCGGACAATCAAAAAGAAAACCAATTTATGTGTAGAAAATTTCTATAGCCCAAAAGGCTAAAAACAATACACATTGCGGCAAACTAACTAGCATTCAAATGCGTCCTAGTTAACCAACTATAAAAGTGCTACACAAAACAATGGAACAAAGTCCTAAATCAATACCCGCAGCATAAATTATAGAAATGAAGAAGAAAGACATGTACATCGCACTCAAGGTTCACCATAAAAAGGAAATCAAGAAAGAGGAAAAACTAAAAATACATGGCTAGTGAAAGCGAGAGCTTCTTGCATCATAGTAAGTTCATTCTACTCTTAGATTTAGGATTCTCCAAACTGCTTCTCCAAGATTACCTGCCCCAGTTTTGTGTAGAGCGCTCGCTGCTCCTCAAACGTGAGGTTCATTATTATCTAGAACACATAAATTTTCAGTTATATGCAAAGCAAATAACTGTATTTTCTTTGTAAACGAGTACATGTAGGTACACATACCTGGTCCATGATCATCTCAATTGAGAGGCTCTGAGGTACGATGAAGGATTGGTGATATATGTATGCAAAGACGGCCATCACCATCTGCACATAATTGACTCTATGTGTTAATAAGCAGAAAATGGACTAAGTAGCTTAAGACATAGTGATTGCGGAATTTGTACATATGAACTTCTATGGAATGGTTTCACGTGATTCAGTCAATTGTCTCGATTGTGGAATTATAGATGCATTTCAGAACAACTCACAAACATCATTCAAGCATTTTCACTTTCCAATCTATTTTAAAATGACTCCTACTTCTTTTTGAACATCTCGGCTCCCATTTTTCATGTGTAACAGAACATTAACATGCATGGGATGAAAAATAGACTAGTATACTATAATAAAATTCTCTATCTATATTTATTTTTTATATAAATTGTTAGCATGATAGCTAATGGTGAGGACCGTGAGGTACAACTTCTTCGATTTAAACTTGCATTTCAAAAATTACTAAAACTTTGAACCAACCTGACAATCCATTCTATCCGTGATGCCACCGTGCCCAGGAATACTATCTCCAAAATCCTAGTACCCAGAAAATTACCAAAGAGGCAAAGAGCATATCAATTTTAAATTAAACAACATTGGATTTGGTCGAACTTGGATTAGAGAATAATGGTCTCAGTACCTTGATTTTGAAAGCCCGTTTAAAGCCGCTAGCAAAAAAGCCTCCGAAAGGCGCTATAATTGATGCAAAAAGACCAAGGCCTAACGCATGCCACTGCACAGGGTAAATAGATATCTCTCTCCAAGGAAACTGCAAAAGAAGTGTATTGCATCTCACAATTAGCAACTTTATAATGGAAAATCACCAAGCTAGAGTGGTCAAAAAATCAATATTTAAAGGATAAGTGGGTGAAGAGAAAGTCTTCAATCAAATTTGATTGTCCAATTAGCAGAAAAAGTTTTAAAAAATTAAAAATAAATGCTTTTGGCTTGTTGTTGACAATGGACTAGTAGAATAACAGAAATTCCATGACTGGTGCCAGAAATCTTTTAATAAGAAAAAAACAGGACATTTAAACCATGAGTGACAATCAGGAATAATAATCCTCATTTCCTAATTGTCGGATGTAAAATTTCATAAACACTAGTTAAACAGAATGGCAAAAAATGAAGTAATAAATGGTGAACTACTTATGAGTTATGGGGGCAGCAGGATAACATGTAACCTCGCAAAAATCAGCTTGCACAGTTACAACTTAAAATCCTAAACTACAAGCAACTTAGTTCTCAAGGTGTTTGAGCACCAAAATCATGCTAATAGGCGTTTCTCCCTATGTAGTATTAGATATATACAGTTGATGTAAAGTAGACAGTTTTCACAGTCAGATTCCAAACACTCAAATTATATCTTCGTAAACGGGAAAATATTAGATAGCTTAACTTATGCACTCACCCAATCAGGAAACCACTGTGGCAGAGCAAAATATTCAGGCTTAAACAATGAACCAGGATCACATTCAAGCCAACCAGTCGACAAATCCTACAAAATCACAAAGAAAGTGTCAGGTGCTCTACAACCAAAGAAAAACAACCTTCAACTTAGAGAATTTGGAGGGAGCCAACAATTACCTTTCTTGGGCATGTCAACCACTGAAAGCGACCCATTATATTTGCTAGCTGAAGAATAAAAAGGAGAAATAGAATTACTACCGAAAGTCTAGAGCCAATCTCACTTAAAATGTAGATCATGCATGTCTCACTTAAAATGTAGATCATGCCTGTCTCACTTGAAATGTAGATTATAAGTAAATTACATTACTTAGTATATAGATGAAGTTACTTAAGATACTAAGGAGACAAGTTAGCAAACAGGTTAATTACTATTCCTAATGACTTTGGAAATCTAATTGATAAAAAAAATTAGAACAAAAACATTGATAGCAAAGTAAATGGTTTCCACAAAATAATTATGTATCCATTGTTTCAGATTTTTTTGTTGGTGAATGAATAACTTACTCACCACAAAGGCCGAGATCATTGTAGCAAATGATGCCCCAATAAAGCCTTCCCATGTTTTCTTTGGTGAGAGCTTGATCAAAGGAGTTCTCCCAAAGAAGAACCCAAAAATGTAAGCTGCAATGTCATTGATGACAATAAGTGATGCCGGGAGAAGGAACCTGCAATAGTGGTTGTGTTTTAGGTTTTCATATTAGTTCAATTTTCTATGAAGCAAGATTTCAAAAAAGAAAAGAAAACAAGGTCATAGTAAAACAAGCTCGATGTTGCTACTGCTACTTTCAAGGTGGCAATCGAAAGTCTTTAATTGCAATAAAAAGGAAAAGCAAAGTTGTTTTACCAGAAAATTCCTTCAAATATATTAGCCACTGTAAAGGCTGATTGTGTGAACACCACAATCAAAATCATATGGGTCCAAGCATATTGGCTGAACTGATACTTGTACATCTTCTTCTTTAATGTAAGAATGAACCACATAAAACCTGAACCAAAAAAAAGTACTCAGTTTCCTATTCAAATGCAAACAAAGTATCTTATATTACTCCTCATAAATGATAGTAGGTGAGTAAAGTACATCAGATACCATACAAATCATATTAAACCCTAAATGATGTACATAAAAAAGCAATAATAACAAGATACCATACAAATCATATTAAAGCCTAAACGATGCACACAAAAAAGCAATAACAACAGAAAATATAGCCCAACTACAATTTATTTGTACCAACCTGCGATATACAAGAAATAACAGGTAACCATATGATACTTTATAAGTCTGCCCACCAGCTTATACAAAAATTTGTCCATTGTCACAGTATTGACAAGCCTTTGACTAAGAATCCGACCGTATACGAAAAGCATGACTGTGAAGAAGAAATGCCTGAACACAGAAAGGAGGAATGTGAGAGAGAAATAGTTTCCATCACATTAAATTAAACATAAAAACACATCGCAGTGATCAATGGGAGAGCAAAATTCAAAATATAAAACTCATGAATTTGTAACTAAATAGAATTTGATATCCATAAAAGAGAATGTCATTAACATAAATATAGAAGTGTTGGCAAAGGGACGAGACATTCACCAATTTAAGAGCCTAAAACCAGGGAGTTGCTTGTCTTCATGTGCCTTCCTAAGCAAATTGAACAGCTCCTTAGCCATAAATATTTGAATAACTACCACCATGGCCCAAATGTAAAGGTGACCCAAGTAAATTATTGAAACAAATCCTCCAATCATCCAAACAGTTGAATATGTTCGGATTAGCATTGACTTGTACTTGTTACGGTCATTAGCAAGTAGACGATCACTGTTTGTTTCAACTTCTGGAGGAACCTGGAGTTGTAATATCAAAGTAAATATATGAGAATTATGAAAATAGCACCAATGTCAAACACATCATAGAGATGGAAATTGATTTTTATGAAATTATGATGGATATTTTAAGAGTAATCAACATTTCAATATGTCTATATCAGAAGGGATCATGTTTGTTCATATCTCCAAAAGAGCCTTTCAGTGTTCTACTATAGTAATAGTACTATGTCGACCATGAAAAAAGAAAAAACTACTCCAGCTATTTTTAGCCTACTTTGACCAATTAGAATTAGTGGAATGGAGAGAGTATATTTGTTTCTATGTTTTCAAAAGAAATCCTTTGAGTTACTAGGTTGGACCTACTAAAAGTTTTTGAACTAAATATCATCAATTCATTGCTAAGTAAGCATTTCAATGGGATCCCTCTAACATAATTGTGTGCAATTTTTACTACAAATTCAAAGTGGGCGAATTTAAAATATAAAAAGAAGTATACACATTTTCATTTTCTAACTTAAAATTTTGAAAGCTCAAAGATACTTTTATCTAACACAAAATTCAATTAAATTTCCGAACCACATATATTCAGCTGTAAATACTAAATATCAGAAATTGACACAGGAAACGCTAATCACAAGCACCGACATACCTCATTCGAGCCTTTGCGCCGACGAAACCGTGAAGTAGGCCCACTAGGTGTTGATGGTCCATTATCCCTATCCATTGTTTATAGTATATCCACTAGAAAATATATTCACTTTAATATCACAAGTCCTAAAAACATCCTCTTTGAACGATAACAAATTGGAAATTTGGAACGTCGAAACCTCCACTTGAATCTCCAAGTAGCTGGAATAACCCAAACAAAACAAAGTTTTATGACAGTTCCAAAAGCTTATCAACCGATTAAGGAAAATAACAAAATAACAGCAATGTTGCTCAACTGCATATTTAATACTCAGTGTAGTTCCTTTATCCAGAAACAAAAATGGCTTTGCCTTTAATAATTTTAGGATCAGCATTTCAAGGATGTCAGTCTAAACAATTCTAAAAGGAAAATAACACAGCATTTGGAAATTTTCCCAGAAGTCATTATTTCATATCATACTATTTAGTATTACTATTAACCATTTTCAGCATAATTCTCGCAAAGCAATCTCTTCGGAATGTTTTGACTTTTGAATAAATAAGACATAGCAAAATCTTCTGCCAATGATTCTCTATTTAAGAAACGAAATATCAGCAGAAGAACACTTTACAATGAATACTGAAGTACAATTAAAACAAGTGAAAAAAACAACAAAACATTCCCATGGCAATAAACACACTTGGGCAACAAAAAACAGTATTTCAGCATTCTCCACCTTGTTTCCATCATCGATTTCACCTTTTTTTTAAAACGTGACAAACAGAAAAGGACAATATCACGAAAATTTTAAAATACACCAATAGCAAAGTATAAGCACCCGTAGTAAATGCAAACTCAATACAGACGCCATCTCAATACATTTTAGATACTGAAAATATCTCCATCGTGCATTATTCATAAAATTGAAGAATACAAACACTGGTTGTATAGCAAAAAATCATAAATCAAAAATGCTGAATATAAAATCTTCACGACTAAACCGGAGCATTTCTCATAAAAAAAAAATGAAATAACGGCGAAATTTATTTATGCATAATTTCACAACTCGAACTAACGCGAATTCAAACCTTACTGAAAAAATCAACTACGCTTGCATTGCTTGAAGGTAATAACCACATAATCATACAAGAGAAATTCGCAGTAGACAACAAGGAAGAAAAGCGAAACCTGAGCAGTACTAAGGTAGCGCGTGAATTTAGAAGTAACAAGGAGATTCAAGAGCGGGGGAGATCTGACCTTCGCCTCTCTCTCTCTCTCTTCCTGCGCTAGAGAGGGAAAAAGAGAAATAAGGATTGGAGAGTAGAGCGCCCTGCGTTGCCTTGCTGGGTTTTCGCTAAAGAAGTTTTGCAGCCTAAAAACGTGTAACTAAGTAAAAATAGGAGGAGCTCATGTGAAGATTTTTCGCAACTTACTTGACCATTGTGCAAAACAAATAATAATAATTAAAATAAAATTAGATTTATCATATAATTGAGCCAGCCAAGTCAGAGTAACTTTTTGCTCATACTTGGCCTTTAAATTCCAAAATAAATGTAAAATGATGATCGGATTGTTCCATTAAATTCTACTCATTACATATTCCTCTTACTTCAATTGTCATATACTTTTTGGGCATATCATTTTATGTAGTAAAGGTTATAGATTTAAGGTTGTTTTCACTCATTTTTTCAGCATCTCATTTTGACTTGATAAATTAGTTGGTAGGATTAGTGTGAATAAATTAGTATTACACAAATTAGTTAATATAATTTAATAAATAAGTGAATTCAATTAAGATACAAGGTAGAGTCCGGCTTCATCTCATCCTTCACTTCAATGCATTTGAAGTACATTGGAATTTTCCGAGATAATTTGGCCAGTTTATTTAGTATGCCTATAACTTTGCAATTTTATAAGCGATTTATTTAGTAACTATTCCCTCTGTCCCACTAAATTAGACTCATTTGTATTAAAATAATACACTCATCTACTTTTCAAATGGGTCTAATTTAGTGGGACGGAGGGAGTACTTTATTCATCCCGCTAAACGTCGTTATATTTCCTTACTCGACTGTCTCATTAAAAATGGTGATTTTATAAAAAAGAAAAAATTTTACCTTTAAAATACATCTTTTATTTTTTTAAAACACCATACTTTATTTTCGTGCTGGAACCCTTGTGGGCGCATGTAGCAAGACGGAATGAAGGGTATATGTTTTGTGCTAAAGAAAATCAAAGAGACAATAGATAATGCATCACTATAAAAACAAAATAAGTTATTTTTCATTCAAATAAGTTTATTAGTTGCGAAATTTTAGTTTTAGTTATCCAATATGTTATTGATTCCTGTTGGAGCTATAAATAAATTGGATTAAAACAATTGATAAGACACTATAAAATATTAAAATGTATTGCCAATCTGAACTTTATATCTTTGCATGTGAGAGACCCACTTGTCAAATGAAAATTACATTTTGACCACAAGTTATATATCCCTAAAATAGGCACATGGTACACAAGTAACTCAACTAAGTGTCATGTGCTCATCACGTGCAAAGTTCTTCAGATTCCTTTCTACATGTATACTTTTGGGAATCTAAAAAAGTAGGTAAAATAGGAAAAGTTAAAATGAAAATTAAATAAAGAGTAAATATAACATGTAAACCCTAATTAATTTGATGCTTATTGCACAAAACTTTAAGTTTTTTCAATAAGCAAAATCGTATCAAGTGTCCTGTCAAATAGTACTCCAAAATGCAAATAGTATATTTAGGTGGAGATATGATTAGGGATGAAAACGGATCGGATATGGGCGGATAGTGCTTGTCCCGTATCCTAACCCATATTTTTTTCTCGGATTTGGATTCGGATACGGAAAAGCCAGATTCGGATACGAATTCGGATTATTCGAGATACGGACACGGGACGGATATGGTACGGATCCGGATCGGATTCGAATAAATATAATCGGATAATATATTTCATACAAAAACTGTTGACGCAATATTTTATAAAAGAACTAATACAAATTATAAGAATTGTATCAATTAAAAAAAATACAATTTTTAGGATCAAAAAAGTACAAAATAAATTAAATAATTAACCACAAAGTATCTACCAATAATGAAATATACATCTTGAAATATAATTCGAGAATTCAAAATTGGCAAAAAGTAGTTTGCAAATTTTAAGTGACAATTATGTGTGACAATATGCTCACACATTATGTGTGACAATATGCTCACACAAAGTTTAAATGACATTATGTGTGACAATATGCTCACACATTATTATAGTGAGGGTAAAAGTTCAGTTTCTTCTAGTGATATATATAATTCCACACATTCATAATTAAATTTTAAAATAACATTTAGGAACTAAATTAAAATTAGATTGTTACACACACATATATAATATAAATAATAAATATTTAAAAATTTCGGATATCCGGATTTATTATGCGGATAATATCCGACAAAATACGGGAAATTTTGGATACGGGCAGATATTATGTAATTCGAATCGGATCCCGGATCCGAATTCAAATTTTCGGATTCGAATCCGAATTTTACCGGATACTGATTTTTCATCCCAAATTAAATCTCGATAGGATACGGTTTCGGATCGGGCGGATAATATTCGCCCAGATTTCATCCCTAGATATGATACCAAAAAAATTCTCATTAAATATTACTGGATATGTGGAGTTGTGGACTCCTATAAAAAAGAAACAAGTAGTAGGTTTTAACGAAATATAGGGAATATATCTTTACTTTAAGCTACAATCAGTGAATTATTCTTATTCTTGTAAATGCATGTGAATAGGGTGTAATGGCTTTCGGGTTTGGATTGGTTGAGATTATTAGGGGGAAGAATGGATCCTCTGCTGTGGATACAAACACAGCAGGGACTGCTGTGTATTATTAAGGTAGAAATACCTTCTTTTTCCTTCATTTCTTTATTTATTTTTGTATTTACAAACTATATTGCACTATTAAAGTATAACTTAAAAACATAAATTTTATTTATAAATGAAAGATATAATATAATTTGTATCTATTTGATGTTTACATAAATTTTTTTCATTTATAAATAGATTTTTAATTTTTAGTTATCCATTTGAATTTTACATTATATATTTCATTTATAAATAGAATTGATGTTTTTAAATTATATTTAATAGTCTCATATAGTTTGTAAATAAAAAAATAAATAAAGAAATGAAGGAAAAAGAATGTATTTCTACCTTAATAAGGCACAGCAGCCCCTGCTGTGTTTGTGCCCACATCAGGGGATCCATTCCCGGGGAAGTTTTCAAATTTTATAGAAGTGTTGGATTGGTTGAGACTATTAGGGGAAATTTTCAAATTTTATTTAAGTGTTAAGTCCATGTTTAGAAATATTGAGACATGAAATCAGTAGTATAAAAGTTTATTTGATATTCGTTCGTTTAGTAAACGAGCAACATTCGATTCTAATGATATACGATTTGAAAATTTTGCAAACATATTTGAATTTAATCTTAATAAGTTAATATATATATATATATATATATATATATATAGGGATGAGTTCAGGTAAAAAGTGACTTTTGGATATAAAATAGGAAGTAATCATGTTCATCTATTGCATTAAATTTAATGGTGTAGATTTAATCCTAAAATTTAGGGAAAATGGTTCAATGCAAATTGTCGTGTTATCAATGCAACAACGTAATTAAAACAAACATACCTGCCATGAATTCACCGCCCCTTCCATCACGCTTACCAACAATGCAACAACGTAATTATCAATGCAACAATGTAACTGAAGTAATGCAAAACTGTAGTCTGGTTCAATGCAAATTGTCGTCTTATCAATGCAACAACGTAATTAAAACAAACATATCTCTCATGAATTCACCGCGCCTTCCATCAATTTTTTCTCAATGAAAATTATCAACGTAATTATCAATGCAACAATGTAACTCAAGTAATTCATGTATGGGTAATAGAACTCAAATGACAATATATACTGTTCATTTTCGTAATGCAAAACTGTAGTATGGTTCAATGCAAAATTGTTGTGTTATCAATCCAACAACATAATTAAAACAAAGCAGCGACGCCACCACCAACAGCGGCGTTGAGTCGACGGCAATCTATCATCTTCCTCCTCGCCGAAGCAAAATCGTCGTGGCCATTAATAACCGATTTCTATTAATTCTCTTTTTCTCTCTCTTTAATATAACGACTATTACCTTAATTAGTGGATTGATTATTTTCTCTAGCCAGTTTAATTTCATAAATGTCATTATCATAATATTTTTGGATTATTTTAATATATTTAAAAATTAATAAATTTGAATAGATCATAATCGTCGATCTACTAAAATAAATGGCTGGAATCACTTCCTATTTCATACCCAAAAGTCAATTTGTATATGAACTGTATCATATATATATATATATATATATATATATATATATGTGGGAGTTCAAATAAAAAGGAACATTAAGGTATAAAATAGGAAACAATCCTATCCATTGATTTGCATCATCTAACGGTTGTGAATTAATATTTTAAAATAATTAAAAAAATTGGCGGAAGGGTATATTAGTAAAATTGAAACAGGAGAGAGAATATGTTTGTTGCATAACTGCATTACGTGATGCTTAATAAAGGGAATTGCCATAACCGCCGATTCTCATAAGTAGAGAGATTGAATTACCTTATTTATGAGATTTGTGAATTTAATACCAAATTAACACATAATATTAGCAGCGATTGAACGTGAATAAAAATCAAACCGATGATTGAGAGTAGTGAAATGCAGTTTGATTGTGGTTTGGTGGAAGATCAGTATACATGTTTGTATAATTGAATTGTCAAATAACAAGTTCTGCACTGTTATATATAGATGTGTGCATTGTAAATATCAAAGTGATTGATATTTTGCGTTAGAATATAGAACATAACTCCAGTGTAATATATACGTGACGATTTTAACACATTTTTATGAATTTACTACGAATTTAACACGAATTTAACACATATTCATCAATTAAATGAGATTCAGTTACATTGTTGGTATATTATCATTGTTGCATTACGGAAATGAACAATTTGCATTGAACCAGTATATAGTTTTGCATTAATTCAGTTACATTGCTGCATTGATAATTACTTTGTTTCATTGTTGGTATATTATCATTGTTGCATTACGAAATTGAACAATTTGCATTGGACCAGGCTACGATTTTGCATTACTTCAGTTACAGTTAAATTATTGCATTGATAATTACTTCCTCTCACCACCACCACCAGCCGCCGCCGTGCTACATTCGGATATCGTCGGAGCGAAGTACCACCAGATCGACGTGCACAGAATCGCAAACGAACGGCCGTAGATCGCGAGAAAAATTAAAACCAACACCACTTCTTCTACATTGAGACGCAATGACCTTCTTCCTCTTTTGATTTGCATGGTTGAGAGTCGTGTATGGAGATTTTTGTGCAGAGGTTAGCAGATTTGTTGTGGTTGTGTATGGAAGATGATAACTTCATTTTCTATTCACGTAATTAATGTTTGTAGAATGATTGTGTATTGATTCAATTGAAAAAACCGTCATTTAGGAATTTACTTAAATAACCCTCGTGCATTGTTCAATTGGTGGAAATGCACCGTCTTCTCCAGATTTTTAAAAATATGAGATGTAATCACATCCGTCCGTTGATGAAAATCTATGGACGAGATTACTTCCTATTTTATACTTTATTGTTCCTTTTTATTAGAACCACTCCCTATATATATACACACACATATATATATATATATATGTGTGGAAGAGATCAAAATGAGAACTAATCTAAGGAACTATGAATCAATTTGAACCGTTGATCTTTGTATAATCTATGGTCCAAATTAATTGTGCATCACGTTATGCATAGAATGCATTGAAATTATGATGCATTGATAAATGAATATAAATGTATTATCATGCAATAAAATTCTACACGTAATACAAAATAATGTGTAATATGCATAGATTATAATTTCCTATATAAAAATTGATTTTTACCGGATTCTATCCCTACGATGGTTCAAATGTTAACTTTGTTAATTAGGATTCAATCATAATCATTAATTTGTTTTAATCGGTTATAATTTATTTGATTTATCTTTTATATAGATGTATTATTTTAAAATTTAAAGGTTATGAAAATAATCATGTTATTATTATTATAACTGCAATATCTACCAGACTTGTATTTCAAAAATATATAAATTAGATATATATTCAAATTTTCAGAACAGTTGGACTCGAACAGAATAAATATTTGGCAAAATTTTGTTCAGTTATGCCCCCTGTCAAGATTGAGGTATTTTACTCCTTGATTATGTTTAGAATGATTCTTAGACCTGTTAGACACAATTCTCTTATTTGACTATCCTACAAACTTGACACATTTCCCATTAAATTTGACACAATTCTCTTATTTGAACATCCTACAAGCTTGACACATTTTTAAAATAATAAAAGTTATCCCTTTAAAAAGGTGTGAACCCTACCACCTAAATCATTCTTACACTACTTAATTGAACACTACATTTATGAAAAAAAAAAAATCATTCTTACTACTTTATACACTTTCTTTAATAACTGTGCCCAAAAATTTTGTGTCATGTTTATCGGGACGGATGGAGTGCTATTTACTAATTCATAAAATATCAAATTTTGTGATTTATATTACTAAGGTTGAGTTTGCTTAGAATAGATCTTGAATCACGGATATGAAATAACACTCGTGATTTAAATTTATTGTCTCCTCATTTTACTCTTTTAATCTTTTTTCACTTTCACTTGAAACAACGTAATATTATATCTTCAAAATTTAAGTATAAATATAAGATAGTGAAAATAAAAAAAAAATTAAAACTGAAAAATTTTCTTCCTCTCTAGTTATATTATAGAGATACTGATAAGCAAATACAATATAATTGTATAAAAGTACTTCACAAGAAATTAAGGCAATATAAGGATATAAAAATAAGGGAAAAGTAGCTCATCCATAGAGTACATAGAGTAGAGACTGGAGTGGATAAGCTGCTGCAACTTTCTAACGACCGTTTAACTTATAACTTTAGAGGCCAATTTGAACAAAATTGGACCATAAGGGATCATATGAACCTCTACCCTAAAAGTACGGATATACTACTTTTTCTTAAAAACAATAGCTTGTTTAATGCTAAATTTTATATATAGAACATTATTTTAAAAATAAATAACGTGATACTCGACTGCAATGTCCTTATCAAAATGAATAATTTTTTAATAATGGTTAATACTATTTAAATAACTTATTATAGTAAGCACCGCTCCAACAACCAGGGATTGAGTATATAGCAATAAGTCCAACCAAACGATATTGTATCATACTATAAAAAGATGGATGAATTCAGAATTCTCTGACTAGTCAAAAATGAGTTGGTGTTGATTAGTTTGTTAAAGAATATCGTGAATTAGCTATAAAAGAGGGAGTTAACTTCACAATTCAAATCCTCACATTCAAGGTCCCTATAATCAACGACAACCCACCCATTTGAATATCCCAATTGACACTAGGAGATGGATTGGTAAGAAATTCCACCTCAACTAATTGAAATCAACGTTGTTTCCAAATCGTAATAAACAGCCACCAACTGTAATTCCAAGAGAAGCCCAAACTTTACATGCTAAGAACTTTGCAGATAATAACATTGTTGTAAGAGATGGGAGAAAGAACATGCCTAGGAGTTGAAGGGGTCCAAATAGTCTCCTTCAGAGCTGCTGAGGGCCCGGAAATTCTTCTGCACCTCATCTTACTACTCTCCAATCACCATAAGGCGCTTGTTGTTCATGAAGCACGCCTTCTCCCCATACGCATACTCATAACCAGGCATCTTGTGGTGAGAGATGTACATATCATCGGAGGGCCCACATATCAAGAACATGCTGTCTTTCAAAAACTTGTGGACAATGCCTTCCAGGATCACACCTGGGAACATCTTGAAGGTGATGCAGCTGAAATCCAATGGGAAACGGATGTACTGCTTCTGAACTAACCCCTCACCGATGCTGTCCAGAGTTGTTACAGCCATGAGATAACCTAAATCTTTGAAACCCTTCTTTGTAGCAAAGTCATCTAGGTTTTCAGCAGGAACCAACATATTCCATGACAACTGTGTTTTAAGGAACATCTTTTTCTCCCTGCCCTAACATAATTCATGTAATTGAACTTAAGAACTATTACAAATTAAACTAATAACATCATGTTTCTTTAATGATAACAATAGGTCTTAGCATTGGTATCACAAAGTAGAATATAAAAATGTGGATTGATGACATGAATGATGAGTCTAGCTAACAGGAAACAAAATCAGGGTGGTGCAGAATCAGGTACAAACGTCCTAGAGTTGCAACTAGGGAATGTCACACCCCCACTTGAATCTCCAAGTAGCTGGAACAAGCCAACAGAGCCAAATAAGAAAACAAAGTCTTATGACTGTTCCAAAAGTGCCTCGACTGATTAAGGAAAAATAACAAAATTACAGAAATCATGCTCAACTGCAAGTTTAAGACTCTGTGTAGAGTTCCTTTATCCACAAACAAAAATGTCTTTGCATTTAATAATTTTAGGATCAGTGTTTCTAGGATGTCAACCTAAACAATTCTAAATGAAACAAAACAGCATTTGGAGAATTTCCCAAAAGGCTTTCATATCATACTAGTTTATCAATTTCAACATAATTCTCACAAAGCAATCTCTCCAGAATGTTTCAACGTTAACGAAACATTGCAAAATCTTCTGCTAATCAATCTCTATTTTAGCAATGAAACATCAGCAGAAGCGCAATTAACAATGAACACCAAAGTACAACTTAATCAAGTAAAAAAAAACATAACATTCTCATAGCAATAGACACACTTGAGCAACAAAAGACAGAATCTCAGCTTTCTCCACCTTGTTTCCATCATCTATTTCATAATTTTAAGAAACTTAACAAATTGAACAGGACAATCACATGAAAATTTTAAAATGCACCAAAAGTAAACAAGCATAAGCTCCAATAGTAAATGCAAACTCAATGCACACGCCATCTCAATACATTTTAGAAACTGAAGATAACTTCATCCTGCATTTGTCATACAATTGAAGAATACAAGCACTGGAGCCACTTCAGCACAGTTGTATAATTGTATAGCAAAAATCTATAAATTAACACTGCCGAATTTAAAATCTTCACCACTTAAACCCAAAACATTTCTCTTAATACAAAATTGAAATAACGGAGAAATTTATGCATAGATTCACAAATCGAACCAATGAATTCAGATCATACTAACAGCAACTACGCTTGCATTGCATGAACCAAATAAACACATAAAACCCTAAATTTTGGAGCGAAACCCTAAAACCCAAATTAAACGCTGGCGTATTCCCCCATCGGACTATCAACGACATTAAGCAACGAGCCATAGGGCGAATCCTCGATGGAATCCTCGGGCGCCCTCAGAACGCCATGAACGAGCACGAAAAGGGCTCCGATAATGAAGGAGATGAGCAATTTCATCCAAACGTGGGCCCAGAAGAGAGCGCCGAGAGTGCAGACAGCGAGGAGTCCGAAGATGATTCTCTGATCGATGTCGTAATCGAAGACGGAGAGGGGCTCGTCGCGGGAGAGGAACAAATAGACCCAGGCGGCGAAGAGGCAGAGGAAGAAGATGAGGGAGAGGGGGCGAGTGATGAGGGTTAGGAGGAAGACGGCGAGGGTGAGAAGGAGGTAGTTTGGGAGGAAGTAGCGGAGGTTTTGGGTGAGGCGGTAGGTGGAATCAGAGAGGGAAATTGGGATACTGAGGGCGGATAGGTCGAGGAACTGCGGCCATGGGCGGAGCGAGGTGGAGCTGGTGGTGGTGATGGGTGGGTCAGCCGGTGTGGACATTGGGTCGTTGATTTCTGTTTGAAGGCGAGTGGGTAGAGACGAGAGAGAGAGAGAGAGAGAGAGAGAGAAATCAAAGGAATGACTAATGAGGTTGAGCTTCGATTCGACTTCCAACATCATTTTCAAATATAATACTCATATTATTTGGGACTTGGGAGTAATTTTCTTTCTCAGTTATATATTTATTCCGATGGTAAATGTGAAGAAAATGCATGATAAATATGCTCTCTTTTTTCTAGCATAGCACAATAGTCTCAATGTGATTTTATTATATACTAATCCGTCCATTTATTTGGGACACGCCAATTAACAAATTTTTATTTAAATTTTAAAGTACGTAGTAATCAAAAGACAAAATATTAAACTTAAAATGTGTATTTTAGGTTCTTGCAAAAAAAGTCTATTGTACGTGACAAGTTAATCAAGTCGAATTTCGATGGAAAGGTTAGCAGAGCGATTCAAATCTTAAGTGTTATTATAACAAATAAATTGGAAATCCTAAACACTCTAATAAAGACAAGCAGAGAAAAATAAGGAACAAAGTAAATAAACGAAAATAATTAAATGGTGGGATTCCGGATTAAAGGGCTTAAAGTTAAGAAAATCTATAATCAATTAAATCATACTATTGTTCGTTCATCAAGAGCTTCTTAAAAATTAGTCTAATTAATCACTTACGTATTCATAATTAGACGGCAACCATGATTCACATATTAGATCACCCTAATAAGAATTCCTCAATTAAAAACAATGATTCACAATTAATTAATGATTTCCTAGTGTTGCTTAATTAGTAACTTTCGTATTCGATAATTAAGCCGTAATTCTAATTTACGTATTCGAATTACACAATAGAAAAATCATAAATAAACAACTAATACAATTCATACATTTCCGATTTGGAATTGTTGTTTGATTAAACCCTAAGTCAAATTCTAGAATTATTTCTCAATATCATCTAGAATAAAAAGAAAATTAAATGGTGATTAAACATTCAATTCAATTAAGCACAAGTTTAATGAATAAAGCATGAATCAAGAAGCAATCGATAAATAATTAAAGAAATTATAACCATAGGTAGAGAATGACAAATCAATTCATTCAAATAATCAAAAATAAGAATTAAATAAAAACTTATTAAAAAAGAAACTTGGATTGAGCATCAAACTCGCCTTCAATCCTTCGTCTCGATGCGAAATTACAAATAAAATAAGGTAATCAAAATGTTCTAGGGTTCTAGAATGAAAAGGGAGAAAAGAATTGTGCAAAACACGTCAAAAATATCTTGTATAAATAAATAGCTAATTTGCGATCTAAAATTGCGCCCAGCGGCCGTTGGGGTCTAGCGATCGTCGGCCCCAAACCACTGTCCTTGCCGAGCCATGCGCCCAGTGGGCCCTGGACCCCTGGCTCTATTCTCTCTGCACAACCACCCCAACGGGAGCTGCATGCTCAGCGCTCGCGGGGTGGCTCATGTTGTCCCATGTCACGCTCCAGGCCTTGTTATCACCCTCGACTCGTCCTCAGCTCGTTCGTCACACTTTCTCGCGCCAAACTTCATCTCTACGACTTCATTTCGCGACACTTCCAATCACCAAACCATCTACTACACAACTCAACATCCGGTGTAAAAACGAACAAAATATAAAATAAAATTGACTAAAACACTACTAAAACGTACCAAACTGAAAAAAAAAGAAAAAAGAAAAGAAAGTGCAATTAGTATTTATTAATTGCACCCTTATCATCATTTAACACTACTTATTATTTGCATTTTGAAAAATGTTTATTTTTAAAGAGTACATACCAAAATATAATACACCTCCTTTTATAAAGGACGGAATGTATTATTTTAAATATATACTTTTACCAGTTTTAATATGCATAATAATTTTGGAAATACCAGGTCAATATGCAAATTGATCATTTACTTTGATGGTAGTATACCCTTTCTTTCATGTATATGATATAAAATTTTGTAATTGATCTTACACTATAGAGGAACTATCGATTTTATATTCAATAATTTGAATTTGATTCTTGATCAATGGTTATCGACATTCCTAATTTATTCATGCATAAATAGGACTGTAATTAGGGCTGTAACCACTATTCACAAGGTCTTCGAAATCAAATATTCAGTGAAAGCCGAATTCAAATTCGGATTTGAATACAATATTAAATTGGATAAAAAGTAATTGAACTCAAACTTGATTTTTATTTATTAAACTAAAATCAAGTTTAATTTACAAAGTTCAAAATGAGCTAGAACCTAGTTTGATAATATTCGGTTCACTTTGATTCGATTATTATCATAACAATATTATACAATAAATGAATGACATCATCCATGAATAAATTAAGTAAATAGATGTGACATGATTTAACAAAAATGTAATGTTGGTCCCGAAACGAGTGAAACTGTGTGTATGGGGGGGAATACACCAGTCTTTTTTTTCCAATTAAAACTTTTGTGCTCCTGAACTGAAGGGAAGGAACTTCAGTGAGAGAGATGAACTTTCAGTTAGGAATCCTTCAGTCTACACTTAGTGTTTGACTGATGGACTAATAACTTAAGTGTGCGGAATGTGGTGGCTTAAATCTTAACTCGTTTGCTTCAAAAAACTTAATGCAATGTTTCTCTTTTCACTTAATCAATATTCAGTTGATGTTATAAAATGAATAATCAATGCTGAAATAAAGAGAGAGAGACAATGATTTGGTTTGCGTGGTTCGGAGATAAAAACTCCTACGTCCATGAGTACTCGATGTTAGTCGAGGGTTTCCAACTTAATGGAGATATAACAATCTTACAGTGATCAACCGTGAAGGTTGGATTTACAGTTGAACTGATCACTACTAACTTAGAACTAATTCTAAAACTAAGATTGTTTTTCGGTTACAAATGATTGCTAAGAACACTAAGAAGTAAGAACTGAGAGCTTGATGTGTTATGGACTGAAAGCTTAAAAGCTTGAGAGTGATGATAGCAATAGCGAGATGAAAGCAGAGTAACCGGTGGTTATTGAAGCGTGAGAAGTGTCGGGGTATTTATAGTTCTCTCATAAAATATGACCGTTGAGAGAGAAGCTTTGATTTGAATTCTTCCCGTTGGAGTCTTCGTCCTTTTTGCCATATTTGGTGTCTGACACAAGATCTTGTTCACCTAACCGAGATTTTTGCTATAAGAGGAAAGCCTATGAAGTAGGCTGTATCTCAGTAGGGACTTCAGTATAAGTAGGCTTTAACTTCTGCTTCAACTTCAAAACTTCAGGACAGACTTCAGTAGAGTAGTCCTTCAGTTTTGGCATAGCTTGAATCTTCAGTGGAGATGTCCTTCAGTGTACCTGAAAAATAGAACTCCCTAACATATGAGTTCTTAGACAAAACACTAAGATTTAGTTTTGGTCTTAATACATCTTTTAGGGGAGGTTTTGAGATTTGAATCAAAACATAAATATTCCCAGCATGTAATTTTAATCATCAAGAGACAATTTGAAAGACGTGAAAAATATGTGAGATAAAGTTATGTGACGTGAAAAAATTAATGGCACAATGAAAAAGAAAGCTATTTTATGTATAGAAATTTCATATAGCCCAAAAGGCTAAAACAATACATATTGTTGGTGTTGCAAACTAACTAGCATTAATATGCGTCCTAGTTAATCAACTAGGAAAGTGCTATACAATAACAATGGAACAAAGTCCAAAATCAATACCCTCACAAAGTAGCATAAATATAGAAAAAAGAATAAAGACATGTACATCGCACACTAGTTTCATAAAAAAAAAAGTCAAAAAAGAAAGAGGAAAAACTAAAAGTACATGGCTAGTGAAAACCAGAACTTCTTGCATCATAGGAAGTTCATTCTTCTCTCAGATTTAGGATTCTCCAAACTGCTTATCCATGATTACCTGCCCCAGTTTTGTATAGAGCGTTCGCTGCTCCTCAAACGAGAGGTTCATTATTATCTACAGCACAGGCAAAAAATTTAAGTTATGGGCAAAACAACTAACTATATTTTCTTTGTAAACGAGTACATGTAGGTACACATACCTGGTCCATGATCATCTCAATCGAGAGGCTCTGTGGTACGATGAAGGATTGGTGATATATGTATGCAAAGACGGCCATCACCATCTGCACATAATTGACTCTATAGTGTTAATAATCGGAGAATGGCCTAAGTAGCTTTAGAAAGATGTGAATGCAAAATTTGTACAAAGATGCAGTTCAGAACAACTCACAAACATCATTAAAGCATTTCCACCTTCCAATCTATTTTATAATGACTACTTCTTATGTAACATCTCGGCTCCCACTTTTTCATATGTAACAGAGCACAACCATGAAAGCATGGGTTGAAAAATAGACTAGTATCCTATAATAAAATTATGTATCTATATTCATTTGTATATAAATTGTTAGCACGATAGCAAATGGTGAGGTGCAACTTCTTCGATTAAAAACTTGCATTTCAAAATTTGCTAAAAAACCAACCTGGCAATCCATTCTATCCGTGATACCACCGTGCCCAGGAATGCTGTCTCCAAAATCCTAGAACCCAGAAAATTACCAAAGAGGCAAAGAGCATATCAATTTTAAATTAAAGAACTTTGGATTTGGTCGAACTTGGATTAGAGAAGAATGATGGCAGTACCTTGATTTTGAAAGCCCGTTTAAAGCCACTGGCAAAAAAGCCTCCAAAAGGTGCTATAATTGATGCAAAAAGACCAAGGCCTAACGCATGCCACTGCACAGGGTAAATAGAGATCTCTCCCCAAGGAAACTGCAAAAGAAGTGTATTGCATATCACAACTAGCAACTTTATAATGGAAAAGCACCAGGCAAGAGTCGTCAAAAAATCAATAAAACAACTTAAAGGATAAGTGGGTGAAGACTAAATCTTCAATCAAATTTGATTGGCCAATTAGCAGCAAAAGATAAAAATAAATACTTTTGTCATGTTGACAGTGGACTAGTAGAATAACAGAAGTTCCATGACTGGTGCCAGAAATCTTTTCATGAGAAAGCACAGGCCATTTATATTTTCTCTCAGAACATCAACCTCCAGTTAAACTATCAGTGACAATCAGGAATGCTAATCTTTGTTTCCTAATTGTCGGATATACAAGTTCATGGCCACCAGATAAACAGATTGACAAAAAAAATGAAGTAATAAATGGTGAACTACTTATGAGGGCAGCAGGATAATAAGTATCCTCGCTAAGATCACTTGCACAGTTACAACTTAAAATCCTAAATTACAGGCAACATAGTTCTCAAGGGGTTTGTGCTCCAAAATCATGCTACTTGTCGTTTCTCCCTATATTAGACATATACAATTGATGTAAAGTAGACAGTTTTCACAGTGACTAAATGACTTCAGATTCCAAGCACTCAAATTATATCTTGATAAAGGTAAAAATATTGGATAGTGTAAACTTATGCACTCACCCAATCAGGAAACCACTGTGGCAGAGCAAAATATTCTGGCTTAAATAATGAACCAGGATCACATTCAAGCCAACCAGTCGACAAATCCTAAAAATCATATAGAAAGTGTCAAGTGCTCTGCCAAACAAAGAAAAACAACCTTCAACATAGAGAATTTGGAGTGAGCCAACAATTACCTTTCTTGGACATGTCAACCACTGAAAGCGACCCATTATATTTGCTAGCTGAAGAAATAAAAAGGAGAAATAGATTTACTACCAAGAGTCTAGAGCCAGTCTCACTTAAAATGTAGATCATGCATGTCTCACTTAAAATGTAGACTATGCGTAAATTACATTACTTAGCATATAGATGAAGTTAAGATACTACGGAGACATGCAAGCAAATAGGTTAATCAGTATTTCTGATTACTTTTGGAAATTTAATTGATAAAAAAAATTAGAACAAAAACCTTGATAGCAAAATAAAAGGTTTCCACAAAATAATTATGTATCCATTGTTTCAAATTTTTTTGTTGGTGAATGAATAACTTACCGCAAAGGCCGAGATCATGGTAGCAAACGATGCCCCAATAAAGCCTTCCCATGTTTTCTTTGGTGAGAGCTTGATCAAAGGAGTTCTCCCAAAGAAGAACCCAAAAATGTAAGCTGCAATGTCATTGATGACAATAAGTGATGCCGGAAGAAGGAACCTGCAATGGTGGTTGTTTTATTTTGTTCATATTAGTTCAATTTTATATGACAAAAGACTCGAAAAAATAAAAGAAAACAAGGTCATAGTAAAACAAGGTCGATGTTGCTACTACTACTTTGTAGGTGGCAATCGAAAGTCTTTAATTGCAATAAAAAGGAAAAGCTAAGTTGTTTTACCAAAAAATTCCTTCAAATATATTAGCCACTGTAAAGGCTGATTGTGTAAACACCACAATCAAAATCATATGGGTCCAAGCATATTGGCTGAACTGATACTTGTACATCTTCTTCTTTAATGTAAGAATGAACCACATAAAACCTGAACAAAAAAAAGAGTACTCAGTTTCCTATTCAAATGCAAACAATGCATCTTACATTACTCTTCATAAATGATAATAGGCGAGTAAAGTACTTCACATGCCATACAAATCATTTTAAAGCCTAATTGATGCACATAAAAAGCAGTAACAACAGAAAATATAGGACCAACTACAATTCATTTGTACCAACCTGCGATATACAAGAAATAACAGGTAACCATATGATACTTTATAAGTCTGCCCACCAGCTTATACAAAAATTTGTCCATAGTCACAGTATTGACAAGCCTTTGACTGAGAATTCGACCGTATACGAAAAGCATGACTGTGAAGAAGAAGTGCCTGAATACAATATGGAGGAATGTCATGTGAGAGAAAAATATAAAGAAGAGAATAACACAATGAAAGCTAGAGAGAGAGGTATTAGAAATGGTCAGAAGCCGTGTAGGAATAAGCTCAAGCTATCCCATGTTAAAGCTTAACTGAATAGGGTTATCATAAGTTTGCGAGAATTAATGACTATGATGTGACCAATTTCAATTTAAGGAGTAGGGAAAATCAGATGCAACAAAACATAACTAGCGCAAAAGCTTTAATCACATATTAACTACTAGTAATGCTTTTATGATTTTCAGTCACGAACAGTGAATGCTTGCACTGATCTTAATTCATATATCCTCCTCTAAGCAATTGAATCAATAGAATTTCTGATGTGGGAATAATGTTTCATACCTATTGAATGAAGTAAAAAACCAAGATTTGACAAATAAATTTATTGATGGGGGTACTTTGGTTGAAAATGAAATTTCAGCAGATTCGGTGAACTGGGAAAATAGTTTTCATCACATTTAATTAAACATAAAAACACATCACAAGGATCAATGGGAGACAACAAAATTCAAAATATATCACTCAAGAATTTGTACACTCAGGAGTAGATAGAATCCGACATCCATAGAAGAGAATGTCATTATCATAAATAAAGAAGTGTTGGCAAAGGGCCAAGGCATTTACCAATTTAAGAGCCTAAAACCAGGGAGTTGCTTGTCTTCATGTGCCTTCCGAAGCAAATTGAACAGCTCCTTAGCCATAAATATTTGAATAACAACCACCATGGCCCAAATGTAAAGGTGACCCAAGTAAATTATTGAAACAAATCCTCCAATCATCCAAACAGTTGAATATGTGCGGATTAGCATTGACTTGTACTTGTTACGGTCATTAGCAAGTAGATGATCACTGCTTGTTTCAACTTCAGGAGGAACCTGGTGTTGTAATATAAAAGTAAATATATGAGAATTATGAAAACAGCTCCAAAGTCAAACTCTGGGCTCCCTCTAATATAATTTTGTGCATTTTTTACTACAAATTCGAAGTGGGCCCAATATTACACATTTTCATTTTCTATCTTCAAATTTTGAAGGCACAAAGATACTTTTATCTGACACAAAATTCAATAAAACTTTCGAACCTCATATATTCAGCTGTAAATGCTAAATATCAGAAATTGACACTGGAAACGCTAACCACAAGAACCGACAAACCTCATTCGAGCCTTTGCGCCGACGAAACCGTGAAGTAGGCCCACTATGTGTTGATGGTCCATTATCCCTATCCATTGTTTCTCTATTATATATCCACTAAAAATATATTCACTTTAGTATCACAAAATCTAAAAACATCCTCTTTGAACGGGAACTTGAATTGGAAATTTGGAACGTCAAAGCCCCCACTTGAATCTCCAAGTAGCTGGAATAACCCAAACAAAGCCAAATAAGAAAACAAAGTCTTATGAAAGTTCCAAAAGCACCTCATCCGATTAAGGAATACAACAAAATAACAGCAATGATACTCGACTGCAAATTTAAAACTCTGTGTAGTTCCTTTATCCAGAAACAAAAATGTCTTTGCTTTTAATAATTTTAGGATCAGTGATGTCAGTCTAAACAATTCTAAAAAGGAAAATAACACAGCATTTGGAAATTTTCCCAAAAGGCATCATTTCATATCATACTATTTAGCATTAACCATTTTCAACATAATTATCGCAAAGCAATCTCTTCCGAATGTTTGATTAAACAAGACATAGCAAAATCTTCTACCAATGATTCTCTATTTAAGAAACGAAATACAGCAGGAGTGCACATTACAATGAATACTAAAGTACAATTAAAACAAGTAAAAAACAACAAAACTTTCCCATGGCAATAAACACACTTGAGCAACAAATACCAAAATCTCAGCTTTCTCCACCTTGTTTCCATCATCGATTTCACCTTTAAAAGAAACGTGACAAACAGAAAAGGACAATATCATGAAGATTTTAAAATACACCAATAGCAATGCATGAGCTCCAGTAGTAAATGCAAACTCAATACAGACGCCATCTCAATACATTTTAGAAACTGAAAATATCTCCATCGTGCATTTTTCATAAAATGAAGAATACAAACACTGGAGCCACTTCAGCACAGTTGTATGATTGTATAGCAAAAAATCATAAATCAAAAAAGCGGAATATAAAATCTTCACGACTAGACCCAAAATATTTCTCTAAAAAACAAAATGGAAATAACAGAGAAACTTATTTATGCATAAATTCACAACTCGAACTAATGAATTCAGACCTTACTGACAAGATCAACTATGCTTGCATTGCTTGGAGGTAATAAACACATAATCATACAAGAGAAATTCGCAGTTGAGAAGAAGGAAGAAAAGCGAAACCTGAGCAATAAGGTGGCGCGAGAACTTAGAAGTAACAAGGAGATTCAAGAGCGAGGGAAATCTGGCGTTCGCCTGTCTCTCTCTCTTCCTGCGCTAGAGAGGAAAAGGAGAAATGAGGATTGGTGAATAGAGTTTGTTGCCTTCACTTGCCTTGGTGGGCTTTCGCTAAAGAGGTTTGCAGCCTTAAAAAGTGTAATTAAGTGAAAATAGGAGGAGCTAATGTGAATATTTTCGCAAGTCTATTTTTCACCATCGTGCAAACAAATTATTAAAGTAAAATTATATAAGTAATATAATTATGAATATAAGTGAACCGAAGTTAATCGAATATTGTCATACTCGAGTTTGGCGCGTTTAAAAATTTGAGCATTCAAGTTCGGTTTGAGTTCTAAAAAACAAGTTCGAGTTCATTTCGATAAATAAAAATTGAGCTCGAGTTCGGTTTGTTAATTATTCGATTTAATAGTAAATTCGAACTTGAGCTCGAATGCTGCTCGAGTTCGTTAAATAATCGAATACGAGCTCGTTTATTAAATTATTTTGCCAATATATATTTTTATATTAATTTGATAAGTTTGTGAACTAGTTCACAAACTAATTGAAGCTGGCTCCTTTTTAAAGTTCGTGAACAAACTCGTTAACAAAGTTCGTGAGCAATTTGAAGCTTGGTTCGTTAAAATTATATTCGAATATGTTCGTGAACTTTTCAAACCGAATACCTCTTGGCTCGAGTTTGGCTCAAAAACTTATTTGAGCTCGATCTGAGGCCCAAGTTCGATTTGTTTACTAAATGGACGAATTTGAAATGGATTTTTAATAAGTCCAAGTCTGAATAGTTTATAAATAGATTGATTTACCCACGCCCCTAAATATAATTAAACCCAACCAAGTAAGAGTAAAGTTGTGCTCAAACTTGGCCTTCAAATTCCCGATAAATGTAAAATGATGATTCGGATGTACTATTAAATTGCATTTGGTTTGTCTATTTATTTAGACAAGTTTGTTTTGACACGTAAATTAATATTTATTTATAATAAATTTTTTGTGAATGATATATACTTTAAAAATTGTTAAATAAAAAAATGTGTCTAAATAATTGGGAGAATTAAAAAAAAGTGTGTAAATGGACTACTCTTACTTTTATTGTCATAATACTTTTTTTGGCGTATAAGTTTATAGACGACTGATTAGAGCATGGGGATAGTTTGGGCAGTTTATTTAGTATGCCTATAACTTTATTAGATTTTATTAGCAGTGAAATTGTGAAAGGGTTGTTAAAGTATATCTGGAAACAACAAAATAATGGAAGTTCCTTTCATGCTAGATGCTTTCTAATGTTAGGCAAGAAAAAGTAATTAATATGTTTTGTGTTAAAGAAAGTCAAAGAGACCTTAAATAATCCATCACTATAAACCAAATAATTTATTTTTCTTTCAAATAAGTTTGTTAAGTAGTTGCTAAATTTTATTTTTAATTATCGAATATGTTATTGAAACTTTTAAAAATTCGTGTTGAAACTATAAATAATTTGGATTAAAACAATTAATAAGAAACTATATATTAAGTGCATAATTCATTCCTCTTCCTATTAAGTTTGATACACTTTTTTTATCACTAAAAATGACACACTCCAAAAATATTAAAAATTATATCTTCAAAAGAGTGTACCCTACAACATTTATAACTGTTACATACTTTATACTCCCTCCGTCCTAATAAGCATGACATATAATTTTTGGGCACGATTATTAAGGAGAGTGTATAAAGTAGTGTAAGAGTGATAAAGGTAGTAGGGTCCACACCTTTTTAAAGGAATAACTTTTACTATTTTAGGAATGTGTCAAGCTTAGTAGGACGTTCAAATAAGAAAATTGTGTCAAGTTTAGTGAGACGAAAGGAATACATTTTTCTTAATAAATGTGCCGGAAAAATGAGGTCTACCTTAGTGGAACTGATAGAGTACTTACTATAAAATATTAAAATGTATTGCGAATCTGAACATTATATCTTTGCATGTGAGACCCACTTGTCAAATGAAAATTTCATTTCGACCACAATTTATATATCCCCTAGACTTTATATCTTTGCATGCGAGATCCACTCATCAAATGAAAATTTCATTTTGACCACAATTTATATATCCCTAGGTATCAGTCAACACCACTCGAAAAGAACTGGTACCGAACTAGTACATATCGAAAATTAATTATTGAGGATTGGTTTTTTGGTTAGAATATTGATCATTCTTAAATTTTGAAAATAATGGTACTCATGTAATCAGTACTGAACTCATATCGATTTAAAATATTATATATTAAAAATATAATATTTTTTATATACTAAATGATATTATAATATATTTACCGGATTAAATTTAATTATATTTAAATCAAATTATTATTAGTTTAAATTGATATTTTTAAAATAAATACTAATATTTAAAAATAAAAAAAATAAGAAAATCAATTTCATAATCGACTATACTATTTAACTAGTATCAAACCGACCGATATCTAATTAATCGTTAAAATTGGTGGTCCAATACTGACTCCTTAAAAATTAATTTTTCCGATTTTGATTAACCGGTATTGAACCGATTGACGTCAATCACTAAACGCATTATACAAAAGTAAGACAACTAAGTGTCACGTGCTAAGTTATTCAGATTCCTTTCTACATTTATATTTTGGGAATCTAAGAAAGTGGGTAAAGTAGGAAAAGTTAAAATGAAAACTAGAAAAAGAATAAGAAGTATTCGAGCATCTAATCTTTTAAAAACATTCAACATGTAATCTTCAATTTATTTGATGCTTATTGCACAAAACATAATTTTATCAATAAGCTTAATCGTTACTAATTATTTCCTTCTATGTGTTATTAAACATGATATATTTTTATTTTATTTTTTGGATTCTTCCAATAAATTTGATATAATCCAAATATAATAAAATAAAATATCTCTTTAAAAATATATGAATCCCACTATTTTATACAATGTTCTTAGCAATAATTTTAAAAAAAATATGTCATATTTATTGACATAAAGAAAATACAGAATACAAATAGTATATTTAAGTGAAGATTTTATACCAAAAAAGATAAGAGACAATTACTTGATGCTACATCTTTACTTTATGCTGCAATCATTGAATTATTCTTTTTTATCAAGTGTTAAGCTTGCGCTCCTCAAGCATGTAGTTAAGTCCAAATTTAGAAATATTGATATTAGTTAAGTAACCGAATTGAACTTTAGTTTAATCATATTCGATTTGAAAGATTTCACGAATGTATTCAAATTTAATCTTAAAGAGTCGAGTTTTGAATAGTTCATGAATTTTGTTAACGAAGATGATCTCTATCTCAATAAACAAGTCGAGTTTCGAATGATTATCGAACATTATATACAAATTAATTTACAAAATTTTCCAATTAATATAATATATATTTATATATGGTTAATAGTGGGAAGTAATCATTTTTTAAAGAAAGATAAACAATAGTCAGTCGGATAAAAAAGAAAATATAGTCTATTTTATTTATTTTGGACAAAAATAACATTTTATTCCATTTTTCACCGAACACACGACCTCCAAAATTTTTTACAAAAGACTATTATTTATCTTTGTTATTTAAATGAGTATTTTTTATATTTTCTTCAAAAATGACTATTTTAACATTAGACTCATATACATACATATATTTTTTAAATTTTCTTTAAAATAATACTCCACCCGTCCCATTAAAGTAGACCACATTTTTTTCGGTACGGATACCAATATTCCTTGTTTGTTAGTGTATTAGTGTTTTAAGTGTTGTAGTGATTTATGGATTAATGATTTGAAAGATCCTTTAAGTGCTTAACTGCATTTATATGATAAATTATCAATTTTAATTTTCGTGAGATTAATTAAATTAAATTGAATTAATTTGAAAGTTAATTAAAATAAAATTTGGTTTAATCTGTAAACCATCAACATTATGTAAACTGAAAATGAGTAAGAGCATAGTTTGGAGGTGGGTTAGGGGTGGACTGATCAAATCTCACACTAATGCTATCAAACTTGACCTCACAGCTCCAAATAAGCTTTTGATGTTAAGTTTTTCATTAGAAGCATTATAGTTTGATGTTGCACTCAACGCACTGAAATTTAAGAGCATGCAGAATACCATACACACATATGAGAAGTGGTTTTTTTTATCTCAAAGCAGTCCCACAGGTTCTACCTCACACCTGGGGAGGCCGAACCTTATAGATCATGCAAGAGTAAAAAATTCATCACAAAGGTGATGTTTATGTGTGCAATGTGCAGACCAACTTTTGATGTTAATGGCTGTGTAATTTTTGATGGGAAGATAGACATATTTCCATTTGTTGAGCAAGTTCCAGCAAAGAGAAGATAAAAAAAATAGACCAAAAGGCACATTAGAGACAAAGCTTATTCAATCAATCACTAAGGAAGTGATTAAACAATGTCTGATTGAAAAGGTATGGAAAACAAGCTTCAAATGTGTCAACTGCAGTAGTTATTTATGTGCAGTGACTTTAAATGTGTAGCATTCAATGTAATTTTACCTACTTATTCATTCAATGTGTATCATTAAATGTGTAGCATTAAATGTGTAATTTTACCTACTTACACACTTAAATGCACTTTCAGATTACAACATTTAAATGCATGTAAATGCATTTTACATACTATTTTATACTTATTTCAGCATTTAAATGCATTTTATCTACTGTTTCATTATGTTATTTACATATTCTTCAAGCAATTATGGCCAAGTGGCCACCAAATTCAGATAAGCACATATTCATACAACAAGACAACGTCAAACCCCACATAAAGGATTCAGATCCTGAATTTAGGGCTGCAGCAAGTCTTAATGAATTTAATATCAGATTAGTGCACCAACCACCCAATTCACCTGACACGAATGTCAATGATTTGGGTTGGTTTAGAGCAATACAAAACATACAAACGAAGACATCAAGTTACAATGTGGATCAACTAGTTCAAGCAGTCATCACATCATTTGAAAGCTTATCACCACACACTTTAAACAATGTTTTTTAAGCCTTCAAGGCTGTATGGCTGAGATGTTGAAGGTTAAATGACATAATTCTTACAAAATCTCACACATGAAGAAGGATTCTTTAATGAGAGTTGGTCTTCTACCTACTGACTTGGAAGTGTCAACACAACTGGTGAGAGAGTGTACATTACATGATGGAGAATGGAATGATTTAAGGTGTGGAAACACTTATGGAACAACTAGGGATGACTGTTAGCATGAACTAGATGCTTAGATTTCAGTTTTTGGTCAGTTTTTTGGTTAGTTTTTGGACACAGGTTGGTAAGTTATGCCTATGAAACATTTAGTGTGTTTTAGATGTAACTTATAGCATAGTGGATTTTTTTGTAAACATATGTGCAGTTTATGAGGCCTTATTGAATTAAGACTCAATGTGTATGCACATATGTAGTTTAATATTGCCTTTTGTTAATGAAATCAGTGTTGTAGTTCATACACGAATTCATATACTGCCCAACAATCATACACATACACTGCCAAAACATATCAGCATGCACAATACACTGCCCATCAAACACATACACAATACACTGCCATCACAAATCAGATCAGCATGCACAATACTACATCAGAATACACCGCTCATCACAATACACTGCTCATCACAATACAACATGCACAATACCATTACAAGCACAACACATATAATTTCAGTCTATGTGAGAACAATCATATCATTTCAGTACCAAGCCAAACATATCACAAACCAAACTGTGCTCATACTTAACCAAGCCAAACATATCACATAAAGGCATAAAGGAAAGATCTCACCCAACAGCAACAATTACACCATATGCCGCCCAAAAAATGGAGAACATCCACCTTCTGCTCATCCACTTGCTCTTGACACCATACGCCGCTTACAAAATATCCTTCGAGCTTCCTAGTTTCAGCTTCTGACAGGGGCTTTGTTGGTGGCACAAAAATACCACAAACTCGACATATTTGAGGGTTCCAATCATCTCTGCCACCAGAAACCACCACAGTAGAGGGTATGGGCTTCGAATCAGAGTCATTTTCGCTGTTGTTCACCTCTCCTCTGCTCAGATTCTCATGGATCTGAGAAAAAGAATGGGGCTTCTTCACAATAGAGGATAGGGGCTTCGAATCAGAGTCATCTTCGCTGCTTTTCACCACTCCTCTGCTCAGATTTCCATAGATCTGAGATAAAGAATGAGGCATCTTCACAACAGAGGGTGGGGTAGCGATGGGTGGGTGCAAGACTGTTTCTTGGTCAGCATTTCGAAAGGTTTCCATCCATTCGGACATGCGAGATCTTTTTAAGACATGGGGGTGGGGTAGCGATGGGGATAAAATGAGTTCGTTCAGTAAGGGCGTCGAAGGCTGAACGGGGGATTTGGCCTCGTCGTCGAAGAAATCGAGGCTGCTATCCCCTAGAAGCTTCTCTCTTTTAGGTATTCTCATCATTGCAGGCAAGGAAATCATAGAGGCTAGGATTTCACAGAGATGGATGGCTAGGGTTTCACAGAGATAGATGGAGGGAGTAATACATATCTATACAACAATTTTTATAAATCCCTATAAATCTATAGTCAAATGATTAAAAATTATAGAGATATGCATCATCAAAATCATATCAAAAATAAAAAATGCATTAACATGATTATATAAATGCAATGTAAAATGCATTAAAAAGTAATAGTATATATAAAAGAATGAAAATCTCATGTCATTTGAATTTTCTTGAATCATATATAAGGTAAAAATATTTTTAAATAGAAAATGCATTATCATTGTTATATAAATGCAATGTCAAATGCATTAAAAAAAATAATATATATAAAAGAATGAATACCACAATGAAATTATAATTTTTCTTCCACTCCACTCACAGTGCATTGGCGTGCTCCAATAAAAGGTGGAAATATTTAAAAATTAAAATGCATCATCATGGTTATATAAATGCAATGTCTAATACATTAAAAAACAAAAATCTTATTGCATAATTTGATTTAATAACCAATATTTGGTTTGACGCAATGTATTTTCACCTTATACAGGATCACCTCCAATGCAATTTGGATGAAGTGCAAGCAAATTCTAGTGACATTGACGTATCAACTATTTTATATATATTATTATTTTTTAATTCTTTTGACATTGCATTTATATAACCATCTTAATGCATTTTATGTATGCACTACAATTATTCACTATATAAACAAATACCATTGAGTCTTGCAAAGTTATAGGAAATGTTTTAAAATTTATATATTTTACGTATTATTTTAATACATTTAAATTTGTATTTTAAAAATATTTCTTTTGAACCGTTCATCAAATTGATTTGTTAAGTCAAGTTGTTCAGTCTTATAGATGAACTAATTTAAATTACTATTAAGCAATAAAAAAAGGTGCCTCGTAAGCATCTACTCCCTCCGATTTTTTTTAAATGTCCTATTTTACTTTTTTTCTTGTTTCTAAATAAGTGTTCTATCTCAAAATTCTAGAGTATATTTATGACAATTTTTCAATTTTGCCCTTATTTAATATTTATTGGAATTTGATATTATTTGTATGAATGTATTTATTATGCTATTTAATAAAGAGTATATAAGTAAAATTTTCATTTTATTGGTATGTGTGATTTAGTAAAATTGAACACTTATTAAAAAACGAAGGGAGTATATAACATTTCTAAAAAAAATAATTAAATAATAAAAAATATCATGTAATGTAATTAAATGTAAGCAATCGATTTAATGAAAATATAACATTCCAATTTTCTCTGACTAGATATTATGTCAATCAATAAAGTAAAATAATGAATAATCAATCTGCACATAGGCGACAAATTTTTTATAAAAGGGAAATAACCGGTCATTATGATCTCTAAAGCATCCAGAAGTTGAGAGAAAATGGATGAAACAGTATGGATAGATTTGTAGTATCCAAAAATATATAGAAGACAGTTAAAAATATCCATGAGATTAGGAATAGTGAATTATGGATCAATATTAAAATACAGTAATGCCCTTTTATATTTTATTACTTTAAATTAACATGTGAATCAACATTCAATCTATGTGGTCCATTGAATAAATTGAATGTTTATGATTTAATTTTATTTAACACACATGAAATTAATTCTAGTTGTTCTCCTCACTCTCTCTCTCTATATATTTAGAACAAGAAAAATGGCTTTATTTCAATATAGGCATAAAACATGTCTCTAACTATACAACAACAAACCAGAAATAATCTTAACAGAAAAACAAGCAACAAGAACAACCCGTCTAACCACTAGCCTTGATGAAATGGATTAACACATCTACTGAACTTAATACACACACTCTCTTTCTTTCTCCTTCCTTTGATTTCACCAAAAAACTTTTCATAATGCCGTACTCCATTATTAAAAATCAGATCATTCATTTTGTTTCAAATTAACCACACTACACATATTCAAATAGCTTCAAGAGTTGCACACTCTTTTTTCCCTTTCATGTAACGAACAAAACTACGAGAAATGTGTTGTAGCTTTGTAGAGAGAAGATGTTGTACGTACCTATCCACTCCAAACAACTACAACATAACCCATGTTTTGCTACATTCGAAGAACAAGTGCTCTATCGTCTCCGTTACTTCATTGCAAAGTGAGCATTATATCCTACCACTCGAAGTAATGATCCCTCTAAGCTCACTTTTGGTCGCGATTCGCCGGAAAATCAATTTTCATACAGTTGTCTAAACCTTTGGTGGTGTTGAGCTACACCATATTGTCTTTCAAATTTTGTTACTGTCCCCGCCACTTCGAGATTCCTTTCCAGCAATATTTTGTATGCACTTTTGACAACGTAAATACCTTGTTTCTCAGGCTTCCACAACATAAACACCTCGAACTCGAATACTTAATGAACTGAAACTCAAATTCATTATTAAATTGAATAATAAACGAATCAAACTCGAGTTTATTTTTTATTTATCAAGCTGAAGTTGAATTTAGTTTACAAAATTCAAATCAAAGTCGAGCCTTCAAAATTTCAAACTAACTAAATTCCACCACGACAGTATCCTGCAAAATTCGATCTGATTACACCCTTGTCATGATTGAGAATTTACTCCTTGATTATTTTTTCCATGATTGCTATTTAATTCTAAAAATATCAAATTTTATTATTTATATTTTTCAGATTGAGTTTGCTTAGAATACATATTGAGTCACAGATATGAAAACACAGTATTATGTTTCCTCAATCTTTCTCTTGATTTTCAATTGAAATGATGTATTGTTTATCGTGTTTTTGATGTGTTTTTAGTTGATATTTCGTCGTGTCTAGTTTTTAGTTTGTTTTGTTTTTATGTCTTTTTATTTCGTATTACGCTAGTTTTTGTTGTTTTCGTGTTTGTTGTAAGATGGTGAATTGAAGGACGGATATGAGCTGAATTGGTGTCGATTATGTCATATGTGCTAAGCCGAATAAAACTGAGGAAATTGGACGGGAGCTTTCTAGGAGTTACGGGTAGAAGACGAGAGGAGAAAGAACGCGAGAGCATGGCCATATGCAAAATTGTTGCGATTTGCGCAATAATTTTATTTTGGCTCGTTTTCCTTCGTTACAACTTTGAACTTGGATCCGTTTGCGGCTATGGACTCCTATCGAGACGAAATTCAATTCTACATTTTTCAAAATTTCGTATTTTTCACAGGCCTGGGGGGCATAATTTAAGAAATTCAGAGAGTGCACCCCAGCGACCGCTGGCTACCTAGCGGTCTCTGGGCCCGTTATTTTGGCGGTTTTCTGCGGGTTTTAAAGTGAAAATCAGACATTTTATCTCTCATATTTCTCCTAGAACTCGAAAAATCTTAGTTTAGAACTTCTTTTGAAGAACTTTATCTTGTAATTTCACTCTTGGGGACGAAGGATTGAGATGGAGGTCAATTGCTCCATCACGTAGTGTAGTCTTCAGTAGGTATCTATGTTTGATTTCTTATCAATGATTATGCGAAGTGATTGAGTAATTGAATCTCCACTGGATTTTCTAATCGTTTGTTTATGTTCATCGTTCTTCATGCTTGTTGATTGAATTATGTTTACTAAATTGTATCACTTGATCACCGTTGCAATTCGTTAGACATAGGGTGAGGTCGAGAGACATTCTTTGTGTCGGATCAAGGTCTAATCAACATCAGTTGTAATCGGGAACGTATTAATCGAGTGTTCACTTGTTTATCTTTAATTCTTATATGTGTGGCTTGAATACGTGAGTTGTAGTCGCAATCTAATTATAAATGCGAAAGTTAGTAATTAGATAGCTTTTGAGAATTCAGAATAAGTAAATGAATGCATGAGTAGTGATGACATGAGATGATCGAGATAGATGTTCATATACTAGAGCCTCAATTCTAGATCCTCGTTATTTAGTTTACTTATAGTTTTACTTTAGTTAATTTCATTATTGCATCTTAATAGAATGTTTAGGACTCTTTTTATGTTTAATCTCTAGCACTTGAATTAGGAAGCCCTGCTAAGTTTTCATTGAGATACGACTAGGGTCAGTTTACTACGTACTATAGGCCTCGTTTAATTGCGAGAACTTAGACACACGTTTTAGGTTGAGCATGTATAGTATTATATTTTCAATTTTTAATATATAAAATATAAGATAGTTAGAATAAGAAGAAAATTTTAAAACTTGAAAATTTTATTTTATCGTTATGGAGATATAATAAGCAAATGCAATCTAATTGTATAAGTAGTTCACAAGAAATTAAGGCAATATAAATATAAATAAAAACAATAAACTTGTTTAATACTAAATATTATACAAAGTTAAATATTAAAGTAGGAATATCAATCATGCTGTTGAGAAATATAGATCATTCTTTAGGTCTGTGTAATGGTACACGTTTGGTTGTCACGAGATTTGGGAATCATGTTTTGGAGGCAAAGATCATGGGTGGAAATAATTCTGGAGATAAGGTTTTGATTTCGAGAATGTTACTAACACCATCTGATCCAAGCATTCCATTTAAGTTTGAACGAAGACAATTTCCCATTATTATTTCGTATACAATCAACAAAAGTCAAGGTGAGTCATTATCACACGTGGGACTTTTTTTTAAGAAGTCTGTTTTCTCTCATGGTCAGTTATATGTTGTTGCATCAAGAGTACGGAGTCGCAGTGGTCAGAAGATCTTGATTTGTGACAAAGATAATAAGAGTTGTCAGTGTACGACGAACGTCGTGTATAAGGAGATATTTAAGAATTTATAAATTGTCATGAATATTAAAATTTAGAGATTCACACATATAATATCATTTTGAATTTATATTTTTTTACATAAATTTACTTTGATATATATATATATATATACATATATATATATATTTAATTATGTAATGCATCCCGTGCATGCACGGGTTTTAGTACTAGTTATCTGAGAAATAATAACGTGATACTCGACTTCAATGTTCTTATAAAAATGAATCAATGTTAAGAATGAGAATGATTAATAGACTAGTTTGTTTAAAAATATCATGAATTAGCAATAAAAGGGGAGTTAACTTCACATCCTCCCATTCAAGGTCCCCTACAATCAACAACCACCCACCCATTTGAAATATATCCAAATTGGCACTCGGAGATGATGACGATGATGCGAGGCATCCTTGCTAAAAGAAAGGACATCGTTTTGAGTAAGATATGTGTTTGTAAGAAGTTGCACTTCAACTAATTAAAAACAATGCTGTTTCCAAATCGTGATAAACAACCACCAACTGTGATTCCAAGAGAAGCCCAAACTTTACATGCTAAGAACTTTGCAGATAATAACATTGTTGTAAGAGATGGGAGATAAAACATGCCTAGGAGTTGATGGGGCCCAGATAGTCTCCTTCCAAGCTGCCAAGGGCCCGAAAATCCTTATCCACCTCATCATACTTCTCGCCAATCACCATAAGGCGCACCAAACTATCCTTCTCAATCTTCAATGACTTGTTGTTCATGAAGTACGCCTTCTCCCCATACCCATACTCATACCCAGGCATCTTGTGGTGAGAGATGTACACTTTGTCAGAGGGCCCACATCTCAAGAACATGCCATGTTTCAGAATCTTGTGGACAACGCCTTCCAGGATCTCGCCCGGGAACATCTTGAAGGTGATGCAGCTGAAATCCACTGGGAAACGGATGCACTGCTTCTGAACTAACCCCTCACCGATGCGGTCCAGAGTTGTTACAGCCATGAGATAACCTAAGTCTTTGAAAGCCTTCTTTGTAGCAAAGTCATCTAAGAGACGAGTTAGAATTGCCCTCTGAAGTAACAGTCCTTCCGCATCTAGGTTCTCAGCAGGAACCAACACATTCCATGACAACTGTGTTTGAAGGAACATCTTTTTTTTTCCTGTATGAACAGAATTCATGTAGTTAAACTTCCGAACTATTACAAATGAAACTAATAACATCATGTAGAATATAAAAATGTGGATTAATTACATGAATGATGAATCTAGCTAATAGGAAACAAAATCATGGTAGTGCAGAATCAGGTATGAATGTTCTAGAGTTGCAACTAGTGATGCCATTTGGCCCAGTTCCGCTCGACCTGGCCCAAGTCCAACGACGGTGGGTTGGCCCCAACCTGAGCTGATAACGTTATAGGCCGAGCTTGGGCAAATTTTCAAGCTTGATTGGCCCACGAATATATGGTATATGCTACCTCCGGTCCCTTTGTATTGGCTCACTTCATTATTATAATACACTCAATATAATAAAATAGAAGTCAATACAAAGGGACATGAGGGAGTATATATTATGCACGCATATATAATATTTAATTTGGAATGTCACACCCCCACTTGAATTTCCATGTAGCTGGAACAAGCCATCAGAACCAAATAACAAAACAGTCTTATGACAGTTCCAAAAGCGCCTCAACCGAAAATGAAAATAACAAAATAATAGAAATTATGCTCAACTGCAAATTTAAGACTCTGTGTAGTTCCTTTATCCAGAAACTAAAATGTCTTTGCTTTTAATAATTTTAGGATCCGTGTTTCTAGGATGTCAACCTAAACAATTCTAAAAGGACAATAAAAAAGCATTTGGAGAATTTCCCAAAAGGAATTATTTCATATCATACACTATTTTACCAATTTCAACATAATACTCGCAAAGCAATCTCTCCAGAATGTTCAACATAAACGAAACATAGCAAAATCTTCTGCTAATCATTCTCTATTTAAGCAACGAAATATCAGCAGAAGCGCACATTACAATGAATACCAAAGTACAACTTAATCAAGTACAAAAACAACAAAACATTCCCATAGCAATAAACATACTTGAGCAACCAAAAACAGAATCTCAGCTTTCTCCACCTTGTTTTTTCATCATCGATTTCACCATTTAAAGAAACATAGCAAACTGAAAAGGAGAATAGCATGAAAATTTTAAAATACACCAAAAGTAAACAGGCATAAGCTCCAGTAGTAAATGCAAACTCAATGCACACGCCATCTGAATAAATTTTATAAACAGAAGATAACTTCATCGGTGCATTTTTCATACAATTGAAGAATACAAACACTGGAGCCACTTCAGCACAGTTGTACAATTGTATAGCAAAAAATCATAAATGAACACTGCCGAATTAAAAAATCTTCACGATTTAAACCCAAAACATTTCTTTTAATACAAAATTGAAATAACGGATAAATTTATGCATAGATTTACAACTCGAACCAACGAATTCAGACTTTACCAACAGCAACTACGCTTGTATTGCTTGAAGGAAATAAACACATAATCATACAAGAGAAATTCGCAGTATAGAACAAGGAAGAAAAGCGAAACCTGAGCTATTAAGGTGGCGCGTGAACTAGCAAGCAGGTTCAAGAGCGAGGAAAATCTTACCTTCCTCTCTCTCTTCTCCTGCGGTAGAAAGGGAAAAAGAGAAAAGAGGACTGGAGAGAAGGAAGAGCTTGCCTTGGTAGGCTTTAGCCAAGAGTTATTTGCACGTTTAAACTAAATAGAAATATATATACAAAGAATATATTTATATATTACTGATATTTATATTTATATAAATATATAAAATATATTTATTGTTTAAATACAAAATCTATTTTGTATATTAAAAAAATAAATTTTTACATAATTTTTAATTTTTATTTCAATGAAATTTTGAATCGAATACTGTGATATTCGATTCGTTTTCAACCCTAGTCACAAGTCTATATTTAAAAAAAAGTAAATATTAAAATACTCATTTTAATAAGCAGGGGATAAAAAATATACTTACTTCCAATGAGAACACCAATAGCCATTTTGGAGTAGAAAACAATCTCCAATGTCACATTAAACCTAAACTCAAAATGAGTTTACACTATTTATTCCTTCTTCAAAACGCAAAAATGCGTTAGTACTGTAGGAAGAAACCCAAATTTTTTAAACTTTGTTTTATTGCAAAAACACCCTTTTTAAAATCTCAAAATTACTATTTAATTTTAATTATTCAATTAACTTTATTTTTTAGTCTATCATTTGGACAAATATTTGTCAAATTATTTTTATTAAAATTAGAATTAAAATTTTATTTATTTTGTGTTATTTAATTATTTATAAATAAATAAATGTTAAAGATGTTGGTCAAAAATAAAATTATTTCTCTTAATTTATTTATTTAAGAATAATTAATACTAGAATTTGAACTATCAATCTTACAAAATTAAAATAATTAACAATTAGAATTTAGAAAATGTGGAATTTTTTTTTATATGCATACATAACATAATTAAAATAACAACAATGATATGAAAATTACATAACAACATGTTACAAAATTTAAATAAAAATACAGTAATATTAAAGAAACACAACAAACAACAAATAACAACTATCATGAACTTACTTAATACTCTCGTAAATCAGATCCAGATCCTCCAAAGTTACTAAAATATGGCGTATATGTGCCACTTGCAAAAGGATCTGGTTGGCCTTGTTCTTGCGCTTGTTTTTCATATATACGTGTTTGTTCAGCTTGAACGAATGCACAATAATTCGGATCTTTTATGGAGCTCAAGTCTTGAGCCAACGTTCTATTTTCTTCCTTCATTAGTCTAAATTTATTCTTAACTTCAAGTTGTTGGTTGAGATTTGCATTCAATTTCTTTATCTCTTCAAAAAATTCCTTATTGATATCAACAAGTTTGTCAATCATAGATGACGTAGCGTCATTTATCTTTTTTTTTAGCTTGACTTTTTTGATCCCACAAGATGGTCGTCCAAATGAAGAACCACCAAATGCATTTTTATCATCGTCAGTGTCACCTAAATTTGTGGAAAATGGAGAGAAATCTAGAGAATCAGGCATTGGGTTTTCTGAATCAGAAGAAAGACGTACACGAGATGGTTTTTTGGAGCTCTTATTAGAACAATCTTGAAAATTTTCAAAATCTTTAATAGTGTTCCACACATGATCGAATTCCTAGCCCGATTTGTACTTTGGATCTTGCGAAAATAGCATCTTGGCTTCATTCATCTTAAAGTAGTTAATAGTAAAATTAGTAATATATTGATAAAATAACAACAATAATAATAATAAAAAAATAGTGCTTACTATATCTTCATGTGAAACACCGCTCTGATGTCTCCTTTCAATTGTTCTTATGCAACCATGAAGTTTCCTCGTTGCTTTTTCAATAGTTTGGATTCGAGCCTGAACGGATCTACATGAACGAACAACCCAATCTTCTTGCTTAGCCTTGTCATAGTTCTCTTCTACACGAGCCCAGAATCGATCTGCTGTTTGCTGATGCTCGATTATTAGGTCTTGAGTAATTTCCATATAAACTGAACATACAAGAATATCCTCTGCTTGAGAGTAGCCAACAGAACGTTGAGACATTTTAAAATAATGCGAGTGACTTTAGATGTGGTGAGTTTGTAATTGGAAATATAAGATCATCATACACCATTAGCCTTGTCATAGTTCTCTTCTACACGAGCCCATAATCGATCTGCTGTTTGCTGATACCCGATTATTAGGTCTTGAGTAATTTCCATATAAACTGAACATAAGAGAATATCATCTGCTTGAGAGTAGCCAACAGAACGTTGAGACATTTTAAAATAATGCGAATGACTTTAGATGTGGTGAGTTTGTAATTGGAAATATAAGATCATATCTCTATTTATACACATACTCAATACACATTTTTATATGCACTATCTCAAGATCATCATACACCATTATCTCAACTATATCTGTACCGAAATGACTACACAATACACTTATAATCTGAAAACTCTATTATATCACTACCCACTATCCACTATCTCAATTAGTCTGAACTGAAATGACTATACATTGCACCTCTATTATTTCACTATGTCAATTAGTTTGCACTGAAATGACTACATGACTACACACTACACACTACCCAATAACTCAATTATTTCGCACACTATCTCTTACCTACAGTACTACACACTACATCTCTAGTTATATCCCTATTTCACCCACTATCTATTTTTCTCATTATCTCTTACCGATATTACTACACACTACACCTCTAGTTATATCTCTATCTCACTATCTCAATTAGTCATGACTACACACTGCATTGAAATGACTACACACTATCTCTTACCTATTTTACTCACTATCTCTTACCGACATGACTACACACTGCACTGAAATGACTACACACTATCTCTTACCTATTTTACCCACTATCTCTTACCGACATTACTACACACTGCACTGAAATGACTACACACTACCCATTAAGAGATAGTCATCCAATCCCACTATCTTTATCCCACTATCTCTATTCCACTATCTTTATCCCACTATATCTATCCCACTATCTTTATCCCACTATCTCTATCTCACTATCTTTATCCCACTATATCTATCCCACTATCTTCTATCTCACTATCTTTATATAGTTGAATTTGTTAACAAGAAATACACTACAATTTCACGTACTTGTCTATCCACTATCTCTCAAAATGAATTTCAATTTGGGTTCTTCATCATCATCTTCTTCATCGGATGATGAAGCAACCATAGCTAACCATTTGAAGAATCAAGAAGCAATGTATCGTATTGTCAATAATAATAACATGTTAATCGAACATCTTCTTAATCAGCAAAATCGTACGAGTTAGCCCACTTTATATCCATGGTTAACAACTTGTCGGTCCGTAGTACCCGAAGCACTGGAGTAATCCAGTAGCCGGGAAGGGTCAACAATCAACACATGATGGTTCAATTCCTGGTCACATAGTCATCAACCGTGATCGAGAGGCTGCTGATCGTAGGATGTACAATGATTACTTTGCTAGTAATCCGATGTACAATGAGGCTCTGTTTCGTGGGAGATTTCGAATGTCTCGCTCATTGTTCATTCGTATTGTTGACGCGGTCAAGGAACATGATCCATACTTCCAACAAAGAGCAGATTATCGAGAAAGACTCGGATTATCGCCCCTACAAAAGATAACAACATCATTTCGTATACTGGCGTATGGTTCTGCTACAGATGCCACAGATGAGTATATTAAAATTAGTGAGTCTACTGCTATTGAGAGCATGAAAAGATTTTGTCAAGCAATAATAGAGATATTTTCATATCAATATTTGAGAACACCAACACCTAATGATATTGCTAGACTTCTCTACATTTCTAAAAAACATGGATTTCCTGGAATGCTAGGCAGTTTAGATTGTATGCATTGGAAATGAAAAAATTGTCCTACCGCATGGGGCGAACAATATTTAGGTCGCGGTGGACCGTCAAAAATGTGTCATATTTTCTTACTGGACCGTCAATTACATTCTCAAATAGAAAAAAATTATTTTTAAAAATTAAGTCTTAGTTTTTTATAGTCTTAGTTGATAAAGAGAATATAAATATTATTTAAACAAATATATTATTTTAAAAACTATAGTACTACTAATGAGAAAATGAAACTATATTATATTTGTTGTATAATTCTCATACAAGATTATTTAATTAAAACTATTTAAAAAATGATATTAATTTAATTTACTTCATAAAATTTTCAAATGAATAATATAATTATAATAAAATAATCACTAATGATATAAGAACAAATGTAATAATCACATATATATTGTATAAATCTTGTATATGTACAAATATATTAATTGTATGTGTATATATATATATATTATGGTGTGAGAAATGATTATAATCGACTATTACAATTATGGTTTTAGAATTATCGATTATGATCCAATTACAATTCGATTCCAATGATTTTGATTTCTTTAAAATCCACTATGCATATATTATTGATTATAGATTAACCATTAATGGATAAATTCTTTCTCATGAACCTAATTATATATATATATATATATATAGTTATTTGATATTTAAAATGATAATAACTTGTTCATATGAAATTATTTTTTTATATCATATATCTAATTATAATTTTCATCACTATATTTAATTTATGATGTATATTGTACATGTTTTTACATACAAATAAATTAAAAATTAAAAAGTATAGTTATAAAAAAAATTGAATAGTTACTTTTATTACTTTCATTTGCCAATAATTTGGAAGTTTTAATCATTATTTATTAGTAACTTAAATCATTTAATTTACATTTATGTAATGAGGCATTAATTTGCATATAATTACATAATTGCCATTGAAATTGATTTTAATTGAAAACCTTGTTTTAATATATATATATATATATAGATTTATTGGAATTGTATATATTATGCATTAAAAATACTAAGTAATATCACAAATTTAAGTACTGTTTACATTATTATTTAGGGTTCAACCATCCTTAAATCCAGACAAACACTGATAAACATAATTAACCTTGTTTGAGTTCATCACAAATATCATTGTCGTCACTTTAAGTTGTAAAAACAAAATGTATTGCATGAATACTAACAAATCGATGCATGTACTTCATGTTACCTTTGCATATATAATAAAATAAGGGATATTTATGAAATATGTCTTTGTAGCTTAAAAATGAATTATATTCCTTTTGTAAGATTTATGTTAAAAATATCATAAATTACAAAAAAGTCCATAGTCAACCCTAAATAATTGTTGTCACACCTTGGTTTTAGCACAAAAGTGGCAACAAAATGCCAAAACACTTACCTGGCGGTGAGACTTGTGCTAAAAAGAGGCTGGCGATGAGACTTGGTGCTGAAAAGGCTGGCGGTGGGACAGGTGTGGGGAAAAAGAGGCTGTCACACACCCTATTTTCAAGACATTAATTAAGGGGTGTTTGACTAAGATTTTGTAAGATTACAATATAAATGAGTGTTGGGGTGGGCGAATTTTAGATCTATGCGTGAGTGTGAGGGATAGAGAGCGGCGTGGGGGAAAAAAAGGAGTGTGAAGGCGGATTTAAGTAAGTTACAAACTTACAACATATTTGCGTGAGTGCGAGGGCGAATTTAAGCAAGCAAGGTATTGTTAATTTTAATCTTATGTTTAATTTTTTTTCAAGTAAATTGCTATATTAATTTTATGTTTGAACTAAATATATTGTAACATATATTTGAACGACGGCGTACGGATCGGCTGACAACGTAGCAACATCTAACTAGCAATATGGACAAAAAACATGTCGTATTTTTATATTTATTAGATTTATAAAGCATGTTGTATTTTTATGTTTATTAGATATATAAAGCATGTTGTATTTTTTGTTCTTTATTAGAAATTTTAAGCATGTTGTATTATAATTTAATGTATTATTTAAATATAAAAGTAAAAATATGATTAAATTCAAAAATCTGGGCGCAAAAACAAAAACCCGGTCAAAAAATTTAAAAATCCGACTAGCCGGATTTTTTAGAACCTGGCCAGGTTTTTGTTTACCTTTCAATGTCTAATTTTAATTTTAAATAATATATTAAATTATAATATTAATTTAATTTAATTTAATTTAATTAATAAATACATGAATTTAATATATTATTTAAAAATTGTAATTTGATTATCTATATTTAAGTCATATTTTAAGATTTTTGGAATTTTAGATAGGTTAATATCAAAAAATAATGGTTAAATCAAAATTAAATTAGCATTTAATGAAAATAAATTGAATAAATAGATGACTTTAATGTATTATCCGCCAAATCTCAATTTGTGGAAAGCCTATATTTAAATATAAAAATAAAAATTTGATTAAATTTAAAAACTTGGGTATAAATATGAAAACCCGGTCAAGAATAAGAAAACCCGACTGGTCGGGTTTTAAATATTGTGGTCGGATTTTATAAAACCCGACCAAGTTTTCGTTTACCATTCAATTTCTGATTTTAATTTTAAATAATTTATTAAATTATAGTATTTATTTAATTTAATTTATTTAATGAATACATGATTTTAGTAATATTCATAAAAAATGAAATTTGATTATCTATCATTAAGAATTTTTTTTTTGGAATTTTAGATACGTTACATTAGACCCCAGCTTGTGGACTCAGGTATTTTAGCCATTACCTATTATAAGAAAACAATGTTAGATCAAATTGCCCAAACATTGAGGGTTGTAGGAGGTGAGGCGCTATTGCAGCGGTTTAGAGATGGTTGTTTCGGCCATTTTATTGACTGGATGCCGGGTCAGAAGAGTTCAAACGCATTATTGTACTTTGTGGCGCGTATAGTTTATGGAAATGATGATGATAACGAAGGTATACACTTTGTTGTACATGGGGGTCATTATCGTTTGGGTGTCGGAAGAATTTTGCTTGATTAACTGTCTACGTACGATTCAGACCTTCTTATTTCGACATGCGCCCTACTTACGACATAGGGCATGTGGAGGTTTATACCGCAATATGCGACAGACTAACCATTACAGTTGCTGCTGTGCTTAAGAGGTTCACAACCACTAGCCGTTGATTCACGATCCAGAAGGTGAATTATACTTGAAGGCGGCGCACGTGCTCGTTGCCTTCTTATTTCTTCGTGGAGCTGATGCGAGTGTCAAGATCGATTCCTGGATATGGATGATTGCAAATGACTTGAACGCGTTTAGCCTTTTCCCATGGGGGGCTATATTGTTTCTTTGGAAGAGGCACTACCTGTTTAACATCAGTTGGAATGATGTTAAGTACAACTTGTACGGTCCAACATGGACATTGTATGTGTGGATGCTCGAGGTCTTCCCTTGGATGAATCAGACACTAGGGAGATTGCGTGATACCGACATCCAACCCAGATGTTGCCGCTGGAGGTTTTCATCCAGGATTGGTGTAGATGTGATACACCGTTTTTTTCATCTTGATGAGATAAATTTCGATATTTAATAGTTAATTAAATTATTTATATATTCCATTTGGAATTAATGTTTTATTATTTTTTTAGCAGATCGAGCCTATTGTGATGTATGCGAGCGAGGATGAGCTAGAATCTTCATACTTTCAGTCACTAATGACGATGGAACGGAGTCAAGTCTTGAATATCATGTGGTCAGCACCTTATAATGCTTTGAGACACGATGTTCAACCACCACGATGCGCACAACATGTGGCCAGCCCAGAGGCAGTTGCAGCGCCGGATGTCACGCATCAGTCACGTGGCCGGAGAGAGGTTCCATCACCAGACTATCATCCGGACACAAGTAGACATAGTTCGTCAGGACATAAGCGTCGGGATACGGGGAAGCGGGTTCGACCACCGACCTCATCATCCAGCAGTAGCAGCTCCGGTGGTCAAACAGGTAGACATGGTGGGTAAATAAATATTAGTCCCCAGCAGATGAAAATGATTGCAGAGAGGGCGTCTAAGGAGACCGAAAAAAGGATCATGCCCGTTCTGAAGAAATGGTTCGTGGAGTTGAAAGAGAGCTTCCGATGCTCAGGATCACGGCATAGTCCTATGTTTTATGAATTTTTAGTCTCGTTTCTCTCGTGTTTTGGATTAGTATTTATCGATCAAGTTGATGCTTGGGTCCTTTTTATGTTACATTGTAGGTGAAGATCGATATTAAGGAGTTAACAAGGCTTGAGAAGAGAAACGAGACGAAAAGTTGAAGAAGAGGCGTGGAAAAGTCAGAACGTGGGGCTAGCGGTCGCTAGCCCCTAGCGAGCGCTGGGCTACGCTATGAAGAATTAACAGAACAAGGGGCTAGCGGTCGCTAGCCCCTAGCGACCGCTGGCCCCTGGAAAAAGCTGAGAGACAGAACAGTGGGGCAGCGCTCGCTACCCCCTAGCGGGCGCTACCCCACTGCTTCCAACCTACAGTCAGCGAGCCAAGGTAGCGCTCACTGACCCCTAGCGAGCGCTACCCTGGCGCGGGTTTTCCCTCCTATTTAAACACCTCCTCGCGTGATGACAACCAGACTTCGGATATTATTTGTTTTTCATTCCTTTTTCAATTCTAGGGCTTAGACCACGAGAGAAAACACTGTTAGCTAGATTTTCATTCCGTTCAAGTTCTTTACTTAGGATATTGTGGATTCGCTCGTGATTCAAACTCGGTGATTTATTTCAGTTCGTTATTTCCCTTTCAATTCGTGAGTTCTTTACTGTTTCTTTTATTGCTTTCTTTTACTGTTTTATGCATTCTTGTTCTTCGTGCTTTAATTTGATTAATTATCAAACCATTAATACAAACCTTTCAATCATGTTAATTAATCAGTTCAAGACATGTTTAGATTTCGTTTCTTTAATTATTCGTTCTTAGAAATAGGATTTAATTGCTTTCTTCATTCTTGCCTAGATAGTTCACATTTATATTCCTTTAATCCTCCTTGCCTAGTTAATCAATTAGAGTAGTTAAAAAATCAAAACCCCCATTCTTTTACTGCTTTCTTGTTCTTCAACATAGATAAAGCCCTGCTTAGCCTTCCTTGAGAATACGACTTAGGTTAACTTATTAATATACATCGAACTCGTTCTCTTGCGAGCTATTTAATAATAAATTGGAAGTATATTGGCTGGAAAAATTCCTCGTGCCCGATACTGAGTTCCTTTATCGGACAGTGGGTCTGGTCTAAACAACGCCACGTACTACAGTTTAAAAATAAGTAGGAAAAAATTTTGGCGCCGTTGCCGGGGAAGGCTTTAGGCATTTATTTGCGTTGAATGTTCTTTATTTTTCTTTCCTTTTTTTTTTATTCTTTTGCTCCCGCAAGGTGCGTTTGATCTGCTTTTGAGTTGTGTATGCTAGGTCGCCGAAGTTTGAGACAAGACTTGGTACACTACGTCGACAATATCAATAGAAGAGAAGCCGTACGTGAGGAGCGGTATAGGGACGTTATTAACCTCGCCACACTATTCGAAGAGCAACTGGTAATAATGGCCGAGGAAAACGGAGCCCCTAAGAAGCTCGGAGACTTTGCCAGGCCATCTTATGGCATCACAGCGTCTGCTATAGTATTATCTGCTGCAGCAAGGAATTACGAGTTGAAGCACAATCACATCAACTTGCTTCCTTCGTTCTACGGTTTGCCTAATGAAGATGTGCTCCTTTTTATTAGGAGTTCAGCACATCTGTCCATTCTATTCCACTTCAGGGTATTACCGAGGACGAGCTGCTTAAGAAGTGCTTCCCCTACTCACTCAAGGATAGGGCGAAGACGTGGTATCTTTCTCTTCCAGCCGGATCCCTTGACACATGGAAAGCAGTCAGTACTACTTTTCTGCTCAAGTATTATCCGAATCATAAGACACAACAAATTCGGCTACAGCTTATGCAGTTCACTCAAGAGCCTGACGAGCCTTTTCATGAGGCACTTGACAGATTTCGAGAGCTACAGCAGCAGTGTCCACACCATCAGATTGTGCCCGAACTGCTTTGGCAGATCTTCTACAATGGGTTGCAGCACACTTATCAGTTCATGGTGGATACAGTAGCTGGAGGAAATTTATCTGAGAAGACAGCTGAAGAGGCGATTGAGATATTTGAGACTTTGACCATGAATTCGCAGCAGAAAACCTCTTGATCTAAGAGAGTAGAAGTCAGAGAGATCGGAGTTAGTCCGGACTTGAAGAAGCAGATGGCTGACATGATGCGTGAGCTGCAAGAGTTGAAGATGAGCAAGGCCCCTGCAGTGGCCAAGCACGAGCTGGTGCCTGAACCGTGCCCGATTTATGGTGATCTCAGTCATGATGAGAATCACTACGATAGAATGGCGGAGATGACTTATGAAGGAGAGGCGGAAATCTATGCTGCTCAAGGATATCCGCCGCGATCGCCATATAATCAACATCCAGTCCAACAGACTTCAGGATGAAGAGCGCAAAACAGCTCCACTTGGAGGGGTCCCAATCAGGATCAAGGAGCGAATTTTCCTCCTCGACGACCGCCTCCGCAGCAGCAATATTACCCACCTCAACATGGGTATTATCCTCCACAGCAGCCTTACTACCCGCCTCAGCAAGGGTACTATTCTCCACCACCTCAGTTTCAGCAGCCACCACCGCAGTTTCAGCCTCAATTGCCACCTGCACCGCGAGGGGCTGCACCACCTAAGACATCTCTAGAGGACAGTTTGGCGGCTTTCATGCAAGAAAGCAAATTGGCTAGAGAGGCTACTATCAGACGCCTTGAGAGCCAAGTAGGACAAATTTCTGGAGCGGTGAATCAGATGCAGCAGCAGCAACAGATAGGAAAGATACCGGGGCAGGGGCACTCAGCGCAGCAGTTGCAGGCCATTACGGTTCTACGTAGTGGCAAGCAAGTAGATAATAAGGTGGCTATGCCGGATGATGAGCCGACTAACGTGGTGGAGAATGCCGAGAAAGAGAAGGAACCGGAGCAACCAGTAGTTCAATTACATAAGACGGCGAACCCGTACAAGCCGCCTATTCCCTTTCCGAGCAGGCTGAAGAATGAAAAGCTTGAGAAGCAGTTTGCAGACTTTTACAAGATGCTGTCTCAAGTGCATGTGAACTTGCCACTTTTGGATGTTATTCGCAATGTACCTGCATACCTGAAGTTCTTTAAGGAGCTAGCCTCCAAAAAGAGAAGATTTACTGACGATGAGTCGATCATGGTGTCCGAGGTGGCCAGCTCCATCATGCAACAACCCCTTCCTCAGAAACTGCGAGATCCAGGTAGTTTCGTTATCACTATAGCACTTGGTAATGGTAAAACTGTAACAGACATGCTTGACTTAGGTGCAGGAATTAATCTCATGCCTTATTCGATTTTCAAGGAATTAGAATTAGGAGAATTGAAACCTACACGCATGAGCCTACAGTTAGCTGATCGTTCTGTTAGATATCCTAGGGGTATTATAGAGAACATCCTAGTGAGTGTTGGTGGTCTGATAGTGCCGATGGATTTCGTTGTCTTAGAGATAGGTGATGTACATGAGAATGAGCGTGATCATACTTTATTGCTAGGGAGACCGTTTATGGCAATTACTAACACTATGATTGATGTTAAGAATGGTAATATTCAAATGTCTGTGTTAGGAGAAAAAGTGTCGTTCTCGGTTCATAAGCATAAGGCTATGCCGTCTATTAGCTCTATTGAGGATTGTTCTTTCATTGATTCTATTGATGCCTTGGTCGAGAGTTCTTTTGTGCAGGATTTTAGTTTGGAGGAGGTATTCGAGGGATCGGCTGACATGGAGGAGAGGCTCCTATTGGAGGCCCAATTTGCGAAACCACCTCGCTTGACAATGGCTAAGCCAGCCGCAATTGAGAAGTTGGAGCTTAAGGAGCTTCCTGCGAACTTGAAATATGTGTTTCTCGAGGCGAACGAGCAGAAACCAATAATAATTTCGGCTAATCTTACTGATGTCCAGCAGACTCGGTTAGTAATTGTGCTGAAAAAGCATAAGTTAGCCCTCGGATGGAGTCTGGAAGACATCCGAGGTATTAGTCCGGCGTTGTGTATGCATAAAATACAACTCGCCGATGACGCCCTCCCGAAGAGGGATGGACAGCGACGCCTTAATCCAGTTTTGATGGAGGTCGTAAAAAAAGGAGATTTTGAAACTGTTGGCTGAGGGAATCATTTATCCTATAGCTAACAGTGAATGGGTGAGTCATGTCCACGTCGTGCCCAAGAAGGGCGGTATCACGGTGACGATGAACGAGAAGAAGGAGTTTGTCCCTACTAGATCTGTCACTGGATGGAGGATGTGCATCGATTACCGGAAGCTGAATGCGGCAACAAAAAAGGATCACTTTCCTTTGCCCTTTATTGATCAGATGTTAGATAAACTTGCCGGTAATGATTACTTCTGTTTTCTTGATGGTTTATCAGGTTACTATCAGATTGCAATTGATCCGGAGGATCAGGTGAAGACTGCCTTCACTAGCCCTTTCGGGACGTATGCCTTTAGGAGGATGCCCTTCGGCCTCTGCAATGCGCCAGGTACGTTTCAGCGTTGCATGATGTCTATCTTTTCTGACATGATTAGTGATTTTGTCGAGGTGTTTATGGATGATTTTTCTGTGTTTGGCTCTTCCTTTGATGACTGTCTTGATAAGATTGATCGTGTGCTTGATCGTTGTATTGAGAACTGTCTTACTTTGAGTTGGGAGAAGAGTCACTTTATGGTGCGTAGTGGCATTGTTTTGGGTCATGTAGTGTCAAGTAAGGGTATTGAAGTTGATAAGGCTAAGGTTGAGGTTATTAAAAAATTACCTCCACCGACTGACGTTAAAGGGATTAGAAGTTTCTTAGGACATGCTGGTTTTTATCGTCGATTCATTAAGGACTTCTCTAAGATTTGTCAGCCTCTTTGCCGTTTACTTGCTCAGGATACTGCTTTTAATTTTGATGATGATTGCCTATCTGCGTTTAGTACTTTGAAGGAGAAGTTGTGTAGTGCACCTGTGATTGTGGGTCCTGATTGGTCTGTTCCCTTCGAAATTATGTGTGATGCGTCTAACTCTGCTTTGGGTGCTGTTTTGGGGCAGCGTGTTGATAATATGTTGCGTGTTATTTATTATGCTAGCTCTACTTTGAATCCTGCTCAGATTAATTATACTACTACCGAAAAGGAGATGTTGGCGGTAGTATTTGCTCTTGATAAATTTCGTGCTTATATTATAGGATCTAGAGTTATTGTGCATAGTGATCATGCTGCCTTGCGCTATTTATTGACTAAACCCCAGGCGAAACCTAGATTAATTCGTTGGGTCTTGTTACTTCAAGAGTTTGACATTGAGATTCGTGATAGAAAAGGGTGTGAGAACGCCGTTGCCGATCATTTATCTCGTTTAGAGCATGTTTCCTCTGACGCACCTCATGATTTAGTTACCGAGTCTTTTCCTTATGAGCATGCATACAGTGTTTCTCATGTGCCTTGGTTTGCCGATATAGTTAATTATTTGGCTTGTGGCGAGTTAAGGCCTGACCTTACTTCCCAAGAAAGGAAGCGTTTTCTTCATGTATGCAAGCAGTACTTTTGGGAAGAGCCCTTTCTATTTAAGCTCGGAAAGGACGAGGTAATCCGGCGTTGTGTTGCGGAGGAGGAGCAGCCGAAGGTGTTGGAGATGTGTCATGAAGCTCATTGTGGAGGCCACTTTGGAGGCCAAAAGACGGCACATAAGGTTCTTCAATCAGGTTTATTTTGGCCTACATTGTTTAAGGATGCGCATGCTTACTATCTTGCTTGTGATAGATGTCAAAGAGTTGGTACTATAGGCCGTAGGAATGAGATGCCTCTAAATAATGTTCTTGTAGTTGAGATTTTTGATGTGTGGGGAATTGATTTTATGGGTCCTTTTCTTAAGTCTCATGGGTATGAATATATCTTACTTGCTGTTGATTATGTGTCTAAGTGGGTTGAGGCTATCCCCACGTGGACGTGTGACTCTCACGTTGTGCTTAAGTTTGTGTAGGAAAACATTCTATGTAGGTTTGGATTTCCACGAGCTATCATTAGTGATGGTGGAAAACACTTTTGCAATAGGCTTTTCGAAAGGCTTATGAGGAAGAATGAGATCACACACAAGATTGCGACTGCTTATCATTCACAAACCTTGGGACAAGCCGAAACGAGTAATAAGCAAGTCAAGAACATCTTAGAAAAGACCGTGCAGCCATCAAGGAAGGATTGGGCTGTCAAGTTGAATGATGCGTTGTGGGCATATCGCACGGCGTACAAGAATGTGTTGGGGATGAGTCCGTACCGTCTAGTGTATGGAAATGCGTGTCATCTTCCGGTAGAAGTTGAGCACAAAGCCTATTGGGAGATCAAGGCCTCTAATTTTGATTTGCACAGGGCGATGGAGCATCGTTCGCTCCAAATGTCGGAGCTGGATGAATTGCGTAACGAGGCGTATGAGAACGCCCGGATTTATAAGGACAAGGTGAAAGCAATTCATGACCGAAGGATTATGCACAAGGATTTGAAGCCTGGTATGAAGGTGCTACTCTTTAATTCTCGGTTGAAGCTGTTTCCCGGGAAATTGAAGTCTAGATGGAGCGGTCCGTTCGTTGTTAAGGACGTAAAACCATATGGTGCAATTGAGCTTGCCAAGGAAGGAGACGATGACTCGTTTGTTGTGAACGGACATCGAGTGAAGCCGTACATCGAGATTTGGCCTACTAATTTCACGGTGGAGTCCACAACGATTGAAGATCCACCCCCTGCTTGATCGCATATTTCCGTCGAGCTCATGACGTTAAACAAGCAGTCTTTTATTTCCTTTGTTTTTGTTTTTGTTGTTTTATTTTCGTTCCTTTATTTAGTACTTGTTGGGTGAAGAACTGATCAAATCAATTTTCATGTTGCAGGAAAAATCGTGCGAACACATAAGAGGCCATAAAAAAAAGAGAGGACACTTACGAGAGCTGGGCCAGCGCTCGCTAGGCCCCAGCGAGCGCTAGCCCAGATTTCTGTCCCATGCAGCGTAAGGGGCCAGCGCTCGCTACCCCCCAGCGAGCGCTAGCCCCACTCCCTGAATCAAACAGAACCCAGGGGTAGCGCTCGCTAGCCCCCAGCGCTCGCTACCCCTGGTCGCTGCCTCTCACCCAACGCGCTGGGGTAGCGCTCGCTACCCCCCCAGCGAGCGCTACCCTTGCTCCCTGCCTTCCCCCCAGCGCGCTAGGGTAGCGGTCGCTACCCCCCCAGCGACCGCTACCCTCACTCTCTGCCCGATTAAAACACCTTCTCCCCTCTTTCCTTCTCCCACCTTTTTTCCCAAACTCTTCTTCTTCCCCATTTTTCTTCCCTCACGCGACAGCAGCATTCCATACTTCCTCCATACTTCCTTTCTTCAATTTCTCCACAAATCTCCCTTACATCCACCAATATTCCTCCCACTCCACTAATTCCTCCATAAATCTTCATCTTTACCACCATCCCTCCCATATTCTCCACCCTTCACCTACCTCCCATCTTCAAATCCCTAATTTCTCAAATCTCCCCCAATTTCTTTAAACCCTAATTTCTCCATCCTTTTTCTCCAAATTCACCTTCTTCCTCCCAAATTCGACCACAACACCGTGATTCTCTTAACTCAAGATCGCATCCCGACCTCAGTCATATTCCGGCGACTTTCCGGCGTAATTCCGGCGACTTCCTTTCCTTTCTAGTTCACAATGGCGCGCTCCAAAAATCGTGCCGGCGAGCAAGCTGCTAGCACATCTCAACCGGAGGAGCCTACCTCCGAGGAGCTCCAAGAGGCATACAATTGCCCATTCCCACTCGAATCACATCTAGAGGGGAAATTCTACGAGCGGTGGACTCGGCATGAGGTAACTCCACCCCATACTCTTGATTGAAATTTACTTTCTAGTTTAGGGTGCGTTAGAGAACTCGAACAATATCTGGATGTGTTAGGACTTAGGAAGTATGCTCACATGTCTTTCAAATGTTCTAAAGTGCTTACACATGAGTTTCTCTCGACGTTAACTGTGCCTGCGGACTTGACTTTCTGTACGTTTAGATTGCGGGGAGTGCCCCGTCGTGTATCTATTACTTTGTTGTGCAGGATCATGGGATTCCACGGCAAGAATGTGGGGGGGATCAAGCCCTACCTTCCCACTTCAATCCAAATGCCGCCTGGAATTCCCTCACAGGTTTCCACAACTGGCAAGCCGGTGGAATGCCGGCTGGTTTTATTCGGGACAATGTTCTGATGATCCTCCATAAGTTTCTGTCTTATGGGATCACTGGCAAGGAGCAAGCTAATAAGGTGAACCAGTCTGAAGTTTACCTGCTCCAGAGTGCCGTTCGAGGTTCACGGGTATGCGCTGGCTACTATATTCTTAACACCTTTAAGAATATGTTAGCCACCGTCTGATACCATGCCACACTGCCTCTAGTGATCTGTGCCATTGCTCGGCACTTCGATGTATTTGACCCGGAGCAGCAGCTTGATCCCGCCGACACCCTCTATGTGTCGCGGATCGACCACTCGGAGCTCCGCTAGGCTCGTATCTGCACCATGGACTACACATGGGTGTCTTCCACCTCTCGCTGCTGTGTGGTTAACCACACTAATGAGTTGGCCGCCATTGCCGCCAACTTACCTGAGGTCGGCGGAGATGACGAGGGCGCAGCTGACCGAGCAGCCGAGGAGGCAGCTTATGAGGATGCTCCTATGCAGGATGCCTTTGCACCCGGCCCTTCCTCCTATCCAACAGATGCCGGCCAGTATTCCTTTGGTGCCGGTTCTTCTTCTACTGGTGGTATGGATCATCTCACGTCGCAGTTTCAGTCTCTGAGCACTGAACTCGGCGCCCTTCGGTCTGACTTCTCCTCCTTCAGGCAGGACTTCACCAACTTCTCCCAGGACTTTGGGGCCCACGCTCACGAGGCTCAGTCCTTCTACCGGGAGTTTGGAGACTTTAGCTCCTCTATGCTTCAGAGCCAGGAGCGGATCGAGCAGAGGGTGACTGCCACCCATGATATGATGTCTGAGCAGGCCCGTCAGTGGAGATTGTCTCAGGAGATACTAGAGAACAACCAACAGATGGCAGAGCTTAACGCCCAGTGGTCGAACTGGGCTCTATACGACCACCCGCCGCCGCCGGATCAGCAGTGACTTCTCACTGCTGTTTAGTAAGCTTGTTTTCTTTTTATTTGGTTTTTGTTTCTTTTCCGAGTTGTTTCATTTTTGTTATTTCCTTTTGCCGTTGTTTTGTTTGCTGTTTGGTGTTTCTCTTGCAGGTCTTACTTTTGAAGTTTGTTCGGTTTCCTCTGTCTCTTTATGGATCACGCATCAACTCCGCCGCATCAACCCGAATCGGGTAGTTTCCTTCCTTCTCTTGCTCTTATTTTAGCAATGAGGACATTGCTAGGTTCTTTGTGAGGGGGAGGGGTGTGCATTATTTGATTGCGGCGTTTGTTGTTGATATCTTTGAGTGTCCGAAAGCATTGTTAGAGTTTGACATGATTTAGATTGATTTTGATGAGAAATGTATTTTGATTATGTTTGATGACATGAATGAACGTTGTGAGTCGATGATGGGGTGATGAGCTTATATTTTGATCATAGTTGCCGTGGGGTACTCGTTTTTGTTGATGAATTGATGTGAAAGCTTGCATGTGTGTGAATTTGGTATAAGATTGCTTGTTGGCTAGACTTTTGTTAAAAATTGTGTTGATTGTGAGATTGAGTTGGGAGGCTTCTGCTCCTCTGGAAACCATGAGCATGGGAAACCACACGAGAACACTTTAAATAACCTCTAAATGTTCATATCTCGTGACTTTTTGCCATATAACCCACTCTTTCCAAAATTTGGCTCGAATGGCCTTTAAAAGTGTTATTCAATCGCTTGCATTGTTTGAATATGTGATAAGAACTCTACCCCTCTTCCTTTGAGAAATCAATTGAAATCTTAAGATTTAGGAATGGGTATGGGAAACCACACTAGGATACTCGGTTTTACCGAAGTTCACACCTAGTGACCAATGTTCTTAACATCACTAAAAATTCTTGCGATTTGATAATGGTTTGTGTTGATAATATCTTAATATTGATTCATAGTCTAGCCTATAAGTGATTAAAAGCCGAATTTGCATGTGTGTTGAGTTGGATCGGATTGAAGTTGCACCTTCGAGGGAAACACGCAATGGTGATTGATGTATTGTCTTATGATCCCTGTCGAGTGCTTGTGATGATCATGATTGTTATTGCGTGATTGAATTTTTTTTTTCTTGTTTTGAAATCTCTGCATTGTGTTAAACTTAGACTTGCTTGAGGACAAGCAAGGTATTGTGTGTGGGGAGGTTGTTTTATGAATTTTTGGTCTCGTTTCTCTCGTGTTTTGGATTAGTATTTATCGATCAAGTTGATGCTTAGGTCCTTTTTATGTTACATTGTAGGTGAAGATCGATATTAAGGAGTTAATAAGGCTTGAGAAGAGAAACGAGATGAAAAGTTGAAGAAAAGGCATGGAAAAGTCAGAACGTGGGGCTAGCGGTCGCTAGCCCCTAGCGAGCGCTGGGCTACACTATGAAGAATTAACAGAACAAGGGGCTAGCGGTCGCTAGCCCCTAGCGACCGCTGGCCCCTGGAAAAAGCTGAGAGACAGAACAGTGGGGCAGCGCTCGCTACCCCTTGGCGGGCGCTACCCCACTGCTTCCAACCTACAGTCAGCGAGCCAAGGTAGCGCTCGCTGACCCCTAGCGAGCGCTACCCTGGCGCGGGTTTTCCCTCCTATTTAAACACCTCCTCGCGTGATGACAACCAGACTTCGGATATTATTTGTTTTTCATTCCCTTTTCAATTCTAGGGCTTAGACCACGAGAGAAAACACTGTTAGCTAGATTTTCATTCCGTTCAAGTTCTTTACTTAGGATATTGTGGATTCGCTCGTGATTCAAACTCGGTGATTTATTTCAGTTCGTTATTTCCCTTTCAATTCATGAGTTCTTTACTGTTTCTTTTATTGCTTTCTTTTACTGTTTTATGCATTCTTGTTCTTCGTGCTTTAATTTGATTAATTATCAAACCATTAATACAAACCTTTCAATCATGTTAATTAATCAGTTCAAGACATGTTTAGATTTCGTTTCTTTAATTATTCGTTCTTAGAAATAGGATTTAATTGCTTTCTTCATTCTTGCCTAGATAGTTCGCATTTATATTCCTTTAATCCTCCTTGCCTAGTTAATCAATTAGAGTAGTTAAAAAATCAAAACCCCCATTCTTTTACTGCTTTCTTGTTCTTCAACATAGATAAAGCCCTGCTTAGCCTTCCTTGAGAATACGACTTAGGTTAACTTATTAATATACATCGAACTCGTTCTCTTGCGAGCTATTTAATAATAAATTGGAAGTATATTGGCTGGAAAAATTCCTCATGCCCGATACTGAGTCCCTTTATCGAACAGTGGGTCTGGTCTAAACAACGCCACGTACTACATTTTAAAAATAAGTAGGAACATCCTATATCGTCGATCTGTCGGGTTCTGACTCCGCTAAATGAATATCGTTGATGTCATCATCCTCACAATCTCGGTGCATCGAACCGGATGGAGGATGATTTTCTCTCCTTCTCTCTCTATCTATCTCGGTTTTTTTTTTTCAAGTGAAATATGTAATGAAGTCAATGTTTATATATAATAAATATGTGAGGTGTTCAGTGCAAATATTATGTCTCGATTGTAAATATTATTTTATTGAAAAATAATGTTTGTTTGTCGTCTTAATTATCGATTTTATTTTTCAAATAAATTTTGAATGTAATATATTATTTAAAAAAATATTTTCTCGATAAAATGTAATATTATTATATTTTACCTATATTGATTTCAATTGTCATATTAATTCTAGAAAATAAAAATGTCTTAATAATCGTCTTGATTATCGTTTTTTAATTTTAAAAAAATTATGAAATTAAAATAATATTTTTAACATAATTTCTCAATTAAATATAATTTAATTGTATTTTAACTATATTAATTTCAATTTCTATATGAATTCCAAATAAAATAATAAAATATATAATTAATATTAAAATAAAAAATACAAAAACATAATAATTACCAATCATTGATATTATTTCACAAAAAATAAGACAAGTTTATCTTTGACTAAGGGCAATTTAGGCAGTTTACAATAAATTTGAACACTTTTCATATGTTTGTTATAAAATGAACATTTTTTATTTTTACATTAGCAAAGTGAACATTTTTCATATAACGCCAATAAAATAATATAGCATAAAGATTCATGTAGCAAATAAATATGTGCATCAAAATGCAAATATTCGTCAAATAAGATAATAGTTAAATTACACAACAAAATGGATGATGGGAACAAATAACACACTAAAAAACAATAAAATTATAAATTAATGTAGAAAACTAAAAACGGGAATTATATTCAATGAAATTTCTTATTATAACTCTCATGATGAAAAGGAATATGAATCCCTGAAATTAAGGTCGGAGGCTGTTACAATTTGTTGTGATTACTTTATTAACCTTTTAAATTAGATAAGTTATATTCATTAGTTAAGTACATAATTATATTCTAACAAGATCTTACCGTTGATTAATAAATATTAATGGTGTGGATTAGTTTCTAGTTCTCACCTAAAATTTTATTCTATCCATCTCATATACACACATATATATAGAGGGTAGGGTTCATGTAAAAAGTGACTTTTGGATCTAAAATACTTAATAATCCTAGCCGTCTATTGCGTTTGATCTAATGGTCTTGATTTAGTTTTGAAATTTAGGAAAAATGGTTATTACGCGTATTGCATCGCAAATTTGCTATGCAAAAGGTATTGTGGACAAATCTATCTTTGCGGTTTCTTTATGAAAATTCAAAAGATATACGGTTACCATTAATTACGGAGCAAAATTTGGTAACTTCCCTCAATTCACGCTCAAACAATTTGGTATTTTGTTTATTTATTGTTGCATTGTATAATCATGTAATTTGCATTAAATATATACGTAGTATTGCATTGTATATTTACATAATTTGCATTCAATATATATATATATATATATATATATTACTACAAATTAATTTTTCGTAGTTGGAGAAATTTTTGGGATATCATAATCTTCTAAAAATATTTGAAAATTCATCAGCGTTTCGAATTACATAATTTTTTATTGGGAAACGCAACCGAAACCATGCAATACCAATTTATATCATTTTGATTCACAATTAAACGTCTGATGCATTACGTTATATTTATTGTTGCATTGTATTCTGTAAAGAATTATCAATTGAACGGTACTAAAAATATCCATTCTAATCTAAATGTCGATGCAATTTACATGTATATATCAATGTAATTCACATGTATGTGTAGTGCAATAAAATATTATTAAACAAAATAACATTGCAATTTTCACGTATATGACAATGCAATTTCAGTTTTAACATTGAGAAACAACAGAATCACGACATCATGTTCGCTCTGGCAAGTCATGCTGCCTCGTTGGTGCAACCAGCTCAGCCCCACTGTCGAGCACCACCCTTCCTCCGCCGCTGAGGACGATGCCATTCTCGTTGTCCACCTCCTTCCGCCGAGGACGACGCCCCTTCTCTGCCGCTACGGAAACCGTTGGGCCACCATTATCTGCTTTCTCCCTGGCCGAACCGACAACGTCTTCAAGAACTGCTGGAACTCCACCCTCAAGCGACACCGAGTCGACGACAATCTGTCCTCCTCCTCCTCGTCGGAGCAAAATCGCCGTGGTGAGAATATAAATTTGTGCTCCTCCTCGTGGATGAATATATATTAAAATCCATAAACTATAGCCTAATTAGTTGTACGCTAGTTCTCTCTCTTAATTAAAAGTACTTGTTTACCCTTTTGATGCTATGGAATATTTTAATACCATAAAATTCGAGAATTGAGGATAAAATGTTGTTAGATTAGAAAAATGGAGGGCTGAGATCACTTTCTATTTTATACCCAAAAATCACTTTGTATATAAACTGTATTATATATATATATACACATGTGTGTGTTCTCATACATATTATATATGAAATATTGCTATGTATAATTATATATATATATATATTTACTTTTTTTTCATTTTTGCTATTAATATTAAATATGTTATTATAATTAGAGGTGTCACGGTACTGTATACCTTACTAAAATTGTCATACCTTATACCTTACCTTTACCTTCGGTATGAAAAATTTCATACCGTTACCTTACTATACTTTTCGATATATCTTAGTTCGATATACCTTACTTTCGGTATGACATTTTTACATACCTATACCTTGCCTTATTTTCGGTAAATTTTATATCTTACCTTATTTTCGGTATACTTTACATAACTCCAATATACATTTCTTTTACAGTATACCAAAATTTATTTATATAAGGTATACTTTACCTTACATCAGTATACCTTAATTTTCAATATCATAATTTTCGAGATAAATCACGAATATCATATAATTAATTACAAATATATTAAATACTAACTCTTATTAATGTATTTTTATATAACTATCTAGATTTAGGTATTTGAATCATAATTAAATTGTCATTTATGCATTATATATTATAATAAAATAAATATTTTCATTAATTATATGTTATAACTTATATTATATTTAATATCAATTAAATGTAGTCATATAACCATATAAAATACTTATATTTTTAAATCATTTTTTTGGATTATAATTATCTTTATGTTATTTTAATTAATTATATAATTATTTAGATTGCTATGCTTGTTTTATAAAAAAATATTTAGTAGATCATGTAATTATATCATAATTATTTGGTTATGTAATAAATAATATATTATGATTTATTATTATTATTATTTAAAATAATAATTATATGTTCTTGTTCAATCTTCTTAATTGTCAATACTCTCACATATTTTGTAATTTCTCATTAATATTTATTAATTATAATTTATAATTTATGAATATATAATTTTATTATAATTCAAATTGAATATGCATACATATAATATTATATATATATGTGTGTGTGTGTGTCTATATATATCGATATATACAAAAATAACGACATATACCAATTTTTTCAGTATATACTTTGGTATGGTATATAACGATTTACCTCGGTATTTGGAAAAACGATACATTTACCTTATCGAAAAGTTCGGGACGATATCATACCTTACCAAAAAAATCAGTATACCTTATATTCAGTATTTTACAGTATTTTTTGGTACGGTAAGTATGGTATACCATTTTTTCGGTAAATTTTGACAACCCTAGTTATAATCTATATTTTTTTTATATATATGTTAATTAAGAAAATTTTAGTTTATTTTATTAATTCTTAAATTGTATAAATTAATATAGGTATATTATTAAAATTAAATATCTATGATTAATAACAGATGAAAGATATATGAAAAATATAAAAGTAAAAGATATAAAATATTATATATGTTTTGATTATTAATTTAATTAAATTTTTATTTTTGATTACTATGATTTAATATATTAAAACAAGTTTTCAAACAATTAACTATTACAAGAATCTATATTATTTTATATATAAAAAAATATATAAAAATATAAATCAATTTGTATTATATAAATTAAATTTATAGATATTATATGTAGATCATTATTAATTAAACTTTTGTATATATTACTAAATGTCTATATATCTACATAATTATTTATGTATTGAGAGATATTATATGTAGATCATTATCAATTTTGCTCAAACTATTGAAAATCATATTACATCCATATAAAAGTCTATGCCTAAGTTTATTATATCAAACCATTAGTTTTCAAACTAATTAAAATTTGTTAAATTACATATAGAGGTGTTTACAGTTACATTTTGGAACATACCTACGATCGAACTAACGATTTACAGTTCTGAAAATTCAAAATGAGAACCAAACTATTGTCATCACAGTTCACGGTTTGAAATCGAACCGTGTAGAATGATTACGTTTTTAATTCTAACTGTCCAAAAAATTAATATTGATATATTTTAAAATTCTAATTATTATAATTACAATGTATATAATCAATTAACTTTTAACATTTTAAGTGTTCTTTTATTTGTTAGTTTCGAAACTATAATGATTACAGAATAAAATAAAGATATTATTATACTCCTTCCGTCCCACCAGGTTTGGCCCCTTTGACCAAAACTGTGAGTGCTTTTTGGTCAAAGGGGCCAAGATTAGTGGGACAGAAGGAGTATTAAATTACAATGTCATTGATTTTGAAATTCAAAATTAAAATTTAATTTTTAGTTTCTTTTATTATTAATATATGCATAAGTTTTAAATTATTAATTATAAAAATATTACTCTTTATAATATATAATAAATAATTTAAATCATGTTAAATAAATCGAGTTACTGTTCTGGATTACTCATCACAGTTCCAAAATTTTAAAATTGTAATTGAATTGTTCCCTAAATAGTCATGATTTGGAATCGAATGGTCGATTACCATTATAGTTTTAGAACCATCAATTATAATCGTATTACAATTAGATTCTAATAATTTTTATTTCTTTAAATACCTCCATACATAAATTATTAATAAATTAAATATTTACGTGCGTCGCGCCGTACACATTAATAAACTATGCGCACCTCAAACCTTCTACCCATAAAAGATTACACGAAGAATCAAATAACATCTTCTACACACCCATAAATGGTTCACAAAGAAACCTGTAAGCATAGTACATTTTAGATATCTATGCCATCTAATCCGTTCGAAGAAAGGGGACCTAGGCCATTAGAGGCGATACTTGCCAGAACTCTAAACTCCCTCCACTTATCCTCTACCCATCTAGTGGCAAACACCACATAACGGACCACCACACCTATATCAATCTTGGATGAGTCATCCCGAATAAAGGCTGGCTTCTCGCCAAGGACATAAAGGTAATTTGGCATCATTCGGGCAGATAGAAAGACCATGTGCATCGGTCCAGATTTGAGGAAGACGCCATGGTGGCCTATTTTGTGCACTATCCCTGTCAAGACCTCCCCATCCACAGGTGTAAAGGTTCGGCAGCAAAAGTCAACTGGGAAAAGAATGTGCTCCGAACATAAGTTGTTATCTGCATGGCCTATACTGATCAATTTGGTTACAGCAAGCAAGTAACCATATTTGCAGGCCTTTTCATTGGACAACTGCTTTAGAAGGCGCTCGATTACGAAGCTTGCTAGGACCTCTTTGTTCTTGTTCAGACGTTTAATGGAAATCACTACTTGATGAGTTAGTACTACTTCACGCAGCATATCAATCACCTGAATGCAACGAAAGAATAATTCCAATGTGTTTGAAGACCATCATAAACAAATTTTTTATGAACCACATTTTACCTCAGTACAAAAAAAAAAATAGAAAAAAGGCTAATATATAGATTAAAGAACCAAAATGAAAGGGGAAAAATTTATAAAATCGAAATTCCTGAGGATGCAAATTCACAAAGAGTTTGAATATGGCATCAGGGTTCAATACTTCATCAAAATCTTGCACTTCCCATGGCATAGATTTACATGATAACATATTGAAGAAAAAAGGTGTTCCGACTTCCGAACCTTAATTTAGATTCCAAAATATCCATTTTAGATTCTAAGCCAAAATAAAAGGGATAAATAAAAGTTATAGAATCCTAATTTTCATGATGCTAGGATCAAATACACGGAAAAATTGGATTGGCACAATATTGCACTTGTAGTTATTGACAAAAAATATATAATGAAGAAAAAAGTGCTGAATCTTGCTTCAGAATCTTAACTTAGATTCCAAAAAACTCAATTTTGAATCTAATATATAATGAACATTCATCCAAGAATCGCAGTCCATTCTTACCAGCCTTCAACGGTAAAACCCAAACACGCACAAGAAAATGCAGTTTAAACTCAAAAACCCACAAGAAAAACAAGATAAATACGAAAATTGCCATGGACAATAAAACTGTAGAGCGCAGCTCAATATTTGATACAAATATAAATTCCGAACAAAGTGAACAACTTCACTAAAAAATTTATCGTAACTGCACATAGTCCCCAATCCTAATCCACTAAATCCACATTTCGTGGGAGAAAAAAAGAAGCGGGGATCTAACATCATTCATGAATTTGGTTAACCTCAAATTAGCTGAAGTTCATAGTCTAAAACAATAGAAAACATGAAATTAAATTTAACAGCATAAAAATTGAAAATTGAGTACGAGCCCATTCTTTATTAGCAAGTATATGATGAAAGATAGAGGAAATTCTTACTTGAATCAAAAGCGAAAATGTACCGCTTGAGTTGAAACTAAAGCTGAAGAAAAATCGGTGAGGGGCATTCGCTCGCTGCCTACGAGTTTTGGAATTGGATCTCAGATCTTATTAAATGATATAAATGGAAATTGGAAAGGGGGGAAATTGTGTAAGAACTAAGCTATTGTTTTACTTATAAACTAATACGACCTTCTATGTGATGCAAGTGTAGGTAATTAATAGATAATCAATACTTTTTATAATAAAAAGTGTGTTGTGATGAAATCAACACAAATTTTAAGAATGTCAATTATGTTAAGCTTTTAATAGAAATAACATTCCAAATAGATTATATATAAAATTTAAAAAATTGTGTTTTGTCTAACCATGTCTAAACACTTCATGGACGACTCAAACGGATAATAAGAACACATTATTAGTGAATAAAAAAAAAGTATTGCTTAATTTGAATAATAATTAATTGATTTTGTATAAATGAAATTATAATATATCAATATATATATAGCCATAATAAAACGATACATGAATTTATTTTCATGATTCTTACATGTCTCAGAGACATAATTTTTAGGATAAAAGGATCAGATTACACTGAGTTAACCCATCACATTATACGAAGAAAATAATAAATAAAATTTTATAAGTAAAATTAAAGAAAATTAATTATTGATAATATAAAGAAAAATAAAAAAAATATAAATGTAACTATATTAATATACGGTTTGTTTATTTATTTATTTATAGTGTCATAATTTAATAAATAAAAACAAAAAATATAATGAAGTAAATAAAATATAAGAATATACACATTTTTCTATTAATCATATATAATTTCTTAAAATATATAAATCATTAAAATAATAACTATAATTTAAAATTTAATGTCATAATTTAAAATATGAAAATAAGAAGTGAAAAGACAATAAGATAATATAATAAAAACTATACATATTTTCATCAATTATATATAATTTTATAAAATATATAAATTGATAAAATAATAAATATAATGTTATAAATGCAATTAAAAAAAATAACTATAGATAATATGAACAAAAGGAAACATAAAAAGAAAAAACGAAAAGTGAAAAGACAATAAGAGAAATAAAATGAAAAATAATATAAATATAACTATATTTGTATGCAATTTTTATTAATTTATAATATCATAATTTAAAAAAATAAAAATAAGAAGTGAAAAGACAATAAGATAAGTATAAATAAAAAACATACACATTTTCATGAATTAAATATAATTTCATAAAATATATAAATTGATAAAATAATAAATATAATGTTATAAATGAAATTTAAAAAATAGATAATGTAAAGAAAAGGAAAAAATGAAAATATAATAAAGTAAATATAATGAAAAAGAAGGGGCAAATTAGAAAGATTTTATATAGATAGATATAGATATAGATGTTTGGGGGGAAAACAAAAAAGTTTTCCCCTTAGCTTTTATATATATAGATTATTTCTTCGTCTCATTTAATTAAACCCAATTTAATCAGAGTTTCTTTCACAATTTTGGTTAAAGTATGTCTAATTAAATGAGACAGAGAGAGTATTAAGTATAAACAAAAAGAAATTCCACCTTTTTTATTCTTCTGGAGAAAAAGAAAAAATAATTTAATTTCTTCCTTACGAGAGTACTCATTTTCAATAAAATCTTACTTGCATGTGTTTTTTCGTGCAGATTTTCTTCCAATAATGAAGGTAAATCTTAAGAGCACCCGCAGCGCAGGCTCGCAGGCAACTCTCCAGGCAAGAGGCTGGCGGTGCGGCAACGAGGCGCAGGAGACGGGGTTTTGGTGTGAGAGTCCGGATTCGGCCTCGGAAGTCTACACCGGTTTTGGCACTGCCGGTGGGGGACTCCGAAGCCCCCACCAATTCTTTTTTTTTTTCCTTTTTTTAATTTTAATATTTAATTTTATCTATAAACTAGAAATTTGCGGTATGTGCAATGCATGGAATATAATAATTAAATAACATTTTAATATATAAGTGAATTCATATTAAAAAAAAAAAATTTATTATTATTGTAATTGTTAAGCTCTTTTAATACTTAATTCATTTTATTAAAAAACATTTTAATAGTGTCAAAATTATTCTAAATTCATAAGCTTATTTTTTTTTCCAATAAACTCCTTCAAGCCCCAAGAAAATGATAAAATTTGAATGAGCAAATTTAATTTTTACCACAAATAATCGACACATCTCCTCCAAAGGCTCCTTCACTTCCTTTTTCTTTTTCCCCTTTATTTTTTGGAGGCAGTCCCACTTGTTTTCTGCTCAAGTCATGACTGAACCGAATATTTATTCATTTTAATCGATAAAGGGGAAGCAATTTTAAAAAAAAAATATCGCCTTGAAAGTTGAAATAGCCAAATAAACGAATTTCAACAGTATAATATAATACAAATATTTTCTGGAATTTCGAGTAAATGTAAATAAAATAACAATATTATCGACTTGGGAATTAATAATGGAAAAGTGAATGCAAATGACACTCGACCGCCGTGACAGTGTGTTGCCTTGACTGTGTGGGTTTTTGGCTGCTTTTCCCGTTTCTGCTGATTGAGAGCCATTGCTTATTGCTTTTCTACATTGTTTTCTCAATGAGAGCTTTGAATCCTTAATTTACTCTGGTTGATGTGGTATTAATCGCCTCGTGATTTCTATTTTCATATGATGATCATTTGCAACACCAATGTTCATAGTGTGATGACCATCCTCTCTATCATAGCCTTTCGCAAACCAAAGCCTTGGAAATTGGGGTCCATCACCACATCACATGTTATGGCGTCAACACTCAGTCTCCCATTCCTCCAGCAAATTCCACTGAGCACTTAGTCTTCTCTTACTCCACCCAAAACCCCGAGTTGGTGTGCTCCAACGTGATTCGATTATTTTCTGGATCGCACCGAAGAACCCCAGAACAACGAGTATAGAATTCAGATGAAAGTTCAAATCGTCGGCAGTGCGGTGGAACGTGAAGTTTGGGGATGCGATAGACTTGTGGGAGATTGAGAGGTTGACCATGGTGGAGATGGCAAAGGCATGGTTGTGGTTGTCGGTTGGGCTGGCGGGATAGTAGTTTGATGGAGATGTGATTGTGGAGGGGCAAAGGGAACGTAAAAACTCAAATAATATATAATAGAGATGAAATTTGTAGAAGTCAATTCAATGGAACAGGCATGTACTTTGAAAGTGACCACACGAAAAGGTATCTTATTTAACTGCTATGTAACTCTCTAAATCTTGTTTTTATATTGATATACTGATACAGAGAGCTAGACCAATACCGATCGTTCTATTTTGGATCTATTGCTAGCAAATAATATTGTAGATGAAGGAAGTAGAATGAATTAAGATGATAAGATTGAGATGAGAAAATGTGAAATACATGTGTACTAATATTTATAGGGAAAAAATGAAAAAGAAAAATAATAAACAAATAAAGTCTGCATCTATGCAAACTGATAAATAAAACTAAAAAATACAAATACAAAACAACAATTATATTAAGATGAAAGGTTTTATTGAATAAATGTGACTATTTGATTAAGACTTATTAGAAGGGTGGTTACATAACTGCTTCAAAAAATAAAAAATAACTACTAAAAGTTTATTTTTATATATTTATATAGATACCCTATTTCAATCTCACATTTTTACACAACTATTTTCATTTTTCAATCTTTCAATTATCTCTCTTTAAAAATATCTATTCCAAATTTGAAAAAAAAAATGGATGACGAATTCAATAGGTTTCTCTGCCGAAGTCGGAGCCAAGGTGCGAGCTCTTAAGATCAAAGCTCCGACGATTCGTCGTCCGATTTTGAAAATTTTGCAAACCAAAATTCGCCTTTCTCACCCTCTCAATTCAACCCAACACAATTCAATTCTCTTTTATTTTATACTCAACAATATCGCGGCCAAAATTATTTCAGCCAATAATTTCCCTTCTCCGACAGATTTTCTTCATATTCTCCCCAATTTATTTCACAATCATCTCCTACATTTTCAATCGCTTCATCCGGCCAACAATTTTCTTCATCCGACGGAGCCGGTGGACTCGATGGAATGAACTTGAACGATTCCTTTGACAACGCTTCGGAGGAGACTCTTGCCCTCACTATACGTAAAGGGTCCGCTCGTACAAAAACCGACGTTGCCTATACCGATGAGGATGACATCTTCCTTTGCCAAACTTGGCTCTAGTAAGCTTAGATTATTTAATTAGTTCATCTTAATCACTTGATTAGTTGTTAGCCAAGTTGTTGGTTATTTTCCCTTATGTTAATTTAATTGCAAAGTAGTTAAGGAGAACGTATTTGAACAAATGGTTCTATGACTATCTCTATTTATAGATTATGTATAATTTTTTTTTTTTTGATGTTTTGAGTTTCAACTTTACATAATTCACTTTTCCAAAATTTCTAGTGACTTCTTATTTCTTTTTCTTGAATCTCTAAAGGGTTTTAGTTTCTCTTTATCATGGTATCTTGAGTCTCTATTTTTCAATCCATCTTTCTATGCTCTCTATAACAATTATTTCATAGAAACTTACGTATCTTATTCACTCATTATTACTCACTTTCTTAAGAATTTACTAAAATTAGAACAAAAAAATTATGCGTTTTGGCATGGGCAAGTGATATATGCCATTCACGCTCAAAATTTTGATGATTTCATATATGATTTTGCTTCACCCCCGCCACTAGTTCTTCGTTCTCAATCTTGGAGTGGATCTCCAAATCCTGATTATGCTATATGGATTCATTGTGTTCAATTGTTAATCATGTGATTGTGATGTCTTATGTGGGAGAATCAATGATGGGGCATGTTGTGCGTTGCACAACCGCTTGAGAGTTTCGGGAAGTATTTAGGTGATTTTTTCATTCTCAATGAAAGGCGAGTTCCATGCAGCTTTATCTGCTACTGCAAACTACCAAAAAAATGCTACGGTGGAAGACTTATTTCTAAAGATGAGGGTTATGCGGATAAGCTAAGTGCTTTTGGTCAAAGTGTGAGTGATGAAGAGATGCTCATGTATCTTTTTGCAATATCAATTATGAATACGAAGATTTAATGGTGAGTATGATGCACCGTTTTGAAACTTTATCTCTTCAAGAGGTTCAACTTGCATTTCAAACTTTTGAAATCAAATTGTATCAACAAGTGTCTTTATTTGAGCTCAATGCTCTTGTTGCACAAACATGGGGCTATGATAAGGTGATTCCTTCTCAAGGTGGTTATGGCCGTGGTGTTTCTACTTCCGAATTGATAGCGTGTCAACTCTATTAGAAACATGGGCATTGTTGCCTTCAACTGTTTCAAGAGATTTTATGTGGACTTTACATCAAGTGAAGCTTATGCAACTCATTATCAAGTATTGTTGTCTGATGTATCTTCTATGCCAAATTTGAGTATGCGGTATGAATTACTACAATAACATAATCTTCCTCAAGGTGATTTGAGTTAGTATGTGGATAGTGGAGCCACGAAACATATAATAAATGATCTATATCTGGAGTTGAACAATGATGATGTTGGTTCTAAAACATTTATGAATGACAATGGTAAGTTGATTCATATATCTTCTACTTGCTCTATATTATACTTGTAGTTAACCCTTAACACTCTTTGCTTGTTAACAAAACTACTTATATTCCACAAATAACATAAAATTCACATAGTATTTCTCAATTCACAAAGGATAATAATATTGTTGAATTTCATGATGACGGTTGTTTTGTCAAGGACGTACAAGGCTACCCACAAGATGATGTTACAATAATGTGTATCTAACAAACTTTTTAGTTTGTATTATAAACCAAAATACATGTTGGATTGTTGTGTGTTTTATCTCTAATGTAACTCCCCCTTCCGTGTTTGTATGTCATAGTTCATGTTCTAGTTCTACTTGTAAAGGATCTTGCAAGTCTCTTGATAAGTATAGTGTCCTCAAGTCAATGTATATATGCATCACATCTGATGATGTTCTTGACGCTTCAAATTATTTACCGCAAAATCAGGTGAATAAAATTGTTGATTCAAGTTCTAAAAATTTTAATATATCTTACATTAATCTTTGGGACACCCAATTTATAATACTCTTGCATGAATATGAAAACACTTTTCATTCTCTTTCATGTCAAAGCTCTAATTTTCTATGAAGCATGTCAATTAGACAAACTTCACCAAAAATCACGTGTTACTCAAATTGTCACAACTAATAAGCTATTTGATCTCGTGTACTCTAACTTGTGGGGACCTGACCTATTGGTCCCGAAAGAGTTAGATTGGGGATTGGGGAGGGGGAATACACCAATTCAAGATTTTTAGGGTTTTCTTGTTTAACCTTTAAATATTAAAGGTTAAGCACACTTAACTTGTAAGATAGCTTGAGTTGCAAGTTTAGTTCTTTGTAACAAACACAAATAATGGCTTTGAAAAGTGAGTAACAATGATTAAGGATAACTTTAAGAATGTTAAACTTAAAATAAAGTTGTGTGCGGAAATTGATCACTTCGTTTTAAAGAACTTATAAATACGAAGTGTTGTTTCGATAAATATCATCAAAACTTAATTAAATTTGTGGGGTTCTCAACATGACAAAATTCCTACATCACAATGGTACAAATATTATATTCATTTTGTTCATGATTACATTATATTTACTTGGATTTACCCTCCCACTCTGGAATATGAAGTTGCTGCAATTGTCAAACACTTTTTGTCCATGATTCAAACCCAATTATCTGTCATTGTCAAGGCTTTTCAAATTGATGGGGTGAGAGTTCAGATCTTTAGTCACACATCTTTCTTCACTGGGCATTTATTTTTAATACCCATGCCCATATATTCATCGACAACAAGGTTGAGTTGAAAGAAACATCAACATATTATGAATGTGAGTTATAGTCTGCTTGCACAAGCACAAGTCTCTTCATCCTTTTGGTGGGATGCTTAACAACACCTGGACTTGGTTCATCACACAACAAATATGAAGATGATTACAAGAAAAATGGTTATATGTTGATTCATACAGATGGTTCTTTGGATAAGTTAAAGACAATGTCAGTACCTCAAGGTTTTGAACAACTTGTTCGAGTATATTTTATGGAGACTTTCATCTCTCTAGTCAAATAAGATACTATTAGGTTTATCTTTTCCATGATTAGTACTCACCGGTGAAAAATTTATCAAATAAATGTTAATAATGCATTTTTTAATAGGGAACCTAATGATATAATATGTTTCTACTTAATGTTTTTGTTGATGCTGCTAATCCAACTCATGCATGTTTGCAAGCTGAACATTTGATCCTGTTATGACAAGCTAAGAGGAAATCTTTGTAAGCTCGGTTTTAAGAGATTCACCTCACATTTCTCACTCTTTTTTTTTTTACAAAAGTAGTCAAGGTATGTTTACTTTTGTGTTGATCTATACTAATGATATCCTTGTTATTGGTAATAATTCTACTAAAATGTTAATTCTTATTGACATGCTGAATAAGAATTTGGCCTTTTAAACACTTGGTGAATTAAATTATTCTCTTAGTCTTTAAATTTTTCAATACAAATACATCCTACAACTACTTCACAAAACAAATAAGGTAGATTGCAAGCCCTGTGCTACACCCATGACTCCATCTACCAAACTATCTAAATTTGATTGAAAACATTTGCATGATCCATCTCTTTATATAAGCATTGTTGGGGATCTTCAATAACTTACTCTCACATGGCCTGATATTGCGTATACAGTCCACAAGATAAGTCAATTCTCCACCTCCACCACTAATGTTCATCAGTATGCTTGCAAAAGGTTACTTAGATACTTGAAGGGTACAACTTTGCTGATTTTAAAGTTTGTTACTTTTATCTTTTTCCTATATTAAAGGGTTTCCAGACGCGACTTGAATTAGTTACACTGATGATAGACTTTCTACATTATTATTGTATCTTATTTGGTAACAATCTGGTTGTGTGGCATTTCAAGGAGCAATATGTAGTCTTCAAAAGTATTGTTGAATTTGAATACAGATCTCTTGCAAATGCAATAACTGGTGTGATATGACTTAGATCTTTGATTTATGAACTTGGTATATTACTTTCCCAACCCTCTCAACTATGGTGTGATAATCTCGTGTCGTGGTGCTTTATTCTAATCATTATGTATTTCATGCATGAACCAATAATATTGAAGTTCACTTTGTGCAAGAAAAAGTTTTGGACAACACAGCGGTGGTTGGTCGTGTTCCCGTGACTTATCAAACAATGTTTTCTTTACTACATGACAAACTTTGACTCATGTTATTGTTCTCCCCAGACCGAGCTTCTGTGGGGGTGCATTCAATTGTGTATATAACAACAAATAGTTAGCTTAAATTAGTTAATTAGTTCAACTTAGTTAGTTGTTAGTCTATTTAGTTGTTAGTCTATTTAGTTATTTTGCTTTTTGTTAAGTTAGATGCAAGGTATTTAAGGAGGATCTAATGAAATAACTGGTTTGATGACTATCTCTATGTATAGATTATGTACTTTTCTTGGTGTTTTGATATTCAATCTTACAAAATTCACAATTTCAAATTGCCCAGTGATAAATACTCATTTTGCATGATTTGAATGATACAATTATCCACTTTTATTGTTTTGTTTTGGTTTGTTTTTTATTTGAGTTCGTTGGTTTTGATAGTTTATATTAGTTTTACGTTTTGTTGCTTTTTTGTGTTTTTCTATAGGATTTGGCGTTGCATAGTCCAATTGGAAGCCGAGAGGCGTAACCAAGGAATTCTGATCATCAATCTTTGATAGCATATGATTAAATTTCATCTCGATAGGAGTCTGTAGGCGCAAACGGATTCAAAATCAGAGTTGAAATAAGGGAGAACGAGTCGAAACAAAATAATTGCGCGCAGAAAGCATCAAGATCGGCGACCCGGGCTGGGATAGCCAATCTCAGGAACAAATTTCGACAACCCGGGACTGGGGTCGCTGAAGTCATGCGCGAGAGGATTTTTTTACCTTATTTTCACACTTTCTTTCCATGTTTTATTGTATTTTACTCTAGTACTATATAAGAGTTGTTCATTCTCAACCCTAGACACCTTTTGAGACTTCTATACATTTTTTAAATCTTTTAGATAGCCACCATTGTTCTAGAAATTTTGGAGTTTTGTTCTTACTTCTTGGAGGAGAGTTCATGATCGAGGATTGACAACCCGACGTTGCAAATTCTACTACAGTGGTTTATGTTATTTTAATTATATTCAATATTTAATTTTATTATGAGTGGCTATACTATTTGTGATTCTAGGGGTTTTTAATGACCTATTTCTTTTGATGGATTCGTAATATTAATTAATAATTTCCCCGCGTGTTCTTATTTATGATTCGTGTTCTGAATTCTCATCTTTTGATAACTGACCATAATTATTGCATGCTAGCTATGTTTTTAATGTCTTATCTGAATTGAATTCATAGTTGACTACACGAATGCATAATACATGTTTTACCTTGAAACCTAGCGAAAATAGGTAAACTGTAGGAGGCTAACCTTTTTGTGTTGTTTGTAACTGGTTTAATTCTCTTGAAACCTAGCGAATATAGGGATTAAATTAGCCTATTATCATAGACTGCCCTATTAGGAGTATATGATTACTTTAACGGTCCTTCACAAGAATTATGATTAAAATTTGGTGATTAGATTTAATAGGTGAATCCATTAATTGATTTAGTGTCTATACATTACCCCTGGAATCCTCTTTTATTAAATTGTTATTCGTATTTTCATTTTCTTATTATCAGTTATTTTTATATTAGTTCATCATCATCCAAGTATTATTTGTTTGGATAATAATTGGATATTTGTGTGAATCAGTGTATTTTCGTTTATCAGTCCATGCAAATACGATATTCTGCTTGTTCTATATTACACTTATTTTTGTGTTTAAAATGATGTACACAATTTATAATGCGCAAGTCCATGCAATCAACAAGTAATAATAAGAAGTATTCCAACATCGTCTCCACAGGGAATGCAAAAATGACCTTATCACTACTAGAAAAACGCTCATACATGACATTATTTTAATGTCATGTATGAGAGTAAAAGAATGTCAAATATGGTAGGCTCATCTATTCCTCGCTCATAGATGACACTGAAATAATGTCATCTATGCGCTCATAGATGACATTATTCGCTCATAGATGACACTAAAATAATGTCATCTATTTCATAATACATGACACAATATAATGTCATCTATATAAAAAAAAATGTCATTTATAATCGAGAAGTTGACACATTTAGGTGAAATAAATGACTTTTTTAGAATGTCATCTATAATTCATAAGATGACAGTAATTTAATGTCATCTATATTAAAAAATGTCATTTATAAACGAGAAGTTGACACGTTTTGGTGCAATACATGACTTTTTCAGAATGTCATCTATAATCTGATAAATTTAACCATTTTCGTATTTTTTCATTAATTAACCTGTATTTAATATTTTTGGTTTCATCAATATATTTTACTAAATAAAATAATGCCAAAGAATTCATACACGCACTAAACATATTCATATGCATTAAGTGTCCAATATTCCACTTCGTACATGGAAATAAAAATAAAAATGACAATACTAAAAGCAGTAATGTAGCTTAAACTAATACATGCACCTTCACTAAAATCAGTAATGTAGCTTAAATTAATATTTCAATCCATGCACCTTCACTAATGTAGCTTAAACTAATACACCCCAATGCAGTAGAAGTTTGATGCACACCATGCCCAAAATCACCAAACTTCTTCATCGATCAAAGCAATATAAGCAACCAGGATCACTTCACTGCCTCCCTATATTACATCCCCTTCCCAGTTGCAGATCATGCATCGCCATCAAAAAAATGTGCTCTATGGATGCAGTACATTTCTTTACAGTTAAAATATTGGTAAAAATTGTTCTCGAATTGTCACATAAACCTAATGAGAGCTGAACTGACTACAAAGTACCATAGCATAATTTTGATGAACTGTAGAAGTTACAGTACCTAGCAGCTTATGAATACTTCCATATGTTCTATCACTCTGGACCAGACAAAATCACTTACGTTCTCAACCAACACTAGCATGCTACAAACATGACACTGAAACCCATCTTAGTATTGCGTTTTCCTGCGTACAAGTCCTCTGACTGTAGAACACAGGTTAGGGAGTTAGCTACCTGCTTCTCTAAGCATTGAAGATACGGCTGCCTGCTGATTAGTTGGTTGGTGGGCTACACTTGGCTGTGGCTGCAGTGACGCAGATGTTGTTACACTGTTAATACCTGAAGTTTGGACTCCAACCCCCAACCCAAGTTGAGGTGAGATGGATGAGCTTTGAGCGTTGAACTGAGGAGGTGATTGGTATGAAGGAATGGGGGATGGAATGGAATGAGCATTCTTTGCTCCATTCCATTCCTTTGCTTGGTTCATTTTATGATTAGGAATAGCCATTCATGGAATCACCATTCCCTTAGGATTAGGATTAGTCATTCATCCCAAACTCCAAGGTATTAGCCATTCCTAATCATTATATAATTGTTTTTTTTTTTATTTGGATAAAAATAATTACAATATTTGTTGATTTGTTAATTTCACTATAAACCACACTCATCACCTACACAAAAAAAATAATAATAATAATAATATTTTTTTTATAATATTTACAAAACCATTTTTTAATAAAAAATATTATTAGATATATTCATTGAATGATATATTATTTATTTATTATGAAAAATAAATTATTTTATAATTTAAATTTTATTACTTTATAAATTTTAATTCTGATCATTAAAATTGAGTATACATGTTTTAGTAAGTGAGCAAAATTAACCGAATTCCAATAACCAAACTCAAAAATTTAATTGATTAGATTTTATTTTTAAATCAAATTTTAATTTGATTTGACTTGAATCCGGAGTCGGATACAGGAACGCCAGATTCGGATACGAATTCGAAATATTCTGGATACGGACAAGAGACGAATATGGTACGGATTCGGGTCGGATTTGAAAAATATAATCGGATAAATATGTATACAATATGTAGTTCCTAATTATTACTATTATTATAAGTATATCTTAATTATTATTATTATATTACAATTTTTTTTATACTAAATATGTAAAGTTATGATTTAATTATTGATATAATAAATTAATAATATTAAACTTTCCACACATCCTTAAATTAATAAAATAATTTTTAAAGTAACATTTAGCAAGTAAAATAAATTAAAATCGGATTGTTACACACACACACACACACATATATATGTATATATAATATAAGTAAAATATATATAAAAATTCAGAAATCCAGATTTGTTATGCGGATAATATCCGATAAAAATATAGGCCAGAAATTTCGGATACGGGCGAATATTACGTAATCCGAATTGGATCCCGGATCCAAATTCAAATTTTCGGATTCGAATCCGAATTTGACAGGATATTGATTTTTTTTTTATCCCAAATTAGATTTCGATCGGATACGACTTCGGATCGAACGGATAATATTCGCCCAAATTTCATCCCTACAAATCAATATAATATTCAAAAACCAAATTATTTTTTAATATTAAAATATATTTTTTTATTAAATAAAATTATTTCATCATCATATATATTTTTATTATTTTTTTGTATATTTAAATTTAAAAATATGCAATAAATTAAATGTGATAAATTATTTAATTCATTATTATTTTATTTACAAAAATTAGAATTATGAAATTCAATAAATTTTTAAAGTTTATTATCATTTGAAAATTGAAAACTATTGAAGATATATGTGGGATTTAACAACTTAAATGTTGTGATTATAATTTTAAATTTCAGATTTTTAAGTTTGTTAGTACATGAGAATTATTGAATATTCGGATAAATAGAACCAAATCAAAATAAATTTGGTTAGTTTGGTCCAATTAATTTTTTGCTTAGTTGGATTATTTTTTTTCCAATCTAATTTTTTAATTTAATTTCGTTCGATTTTATGGACATCATTGAACCATATATATGAATGTTCACTCATACATTTTAAAATTTTATACTGAAACATTTTGATTTGAATTATTTTGGTCCATAAAAAAACAAAGGAAAAATAATGAAAAAAGTAGAGAAATTCGATAATCAAAAGAACAAAAAAATACGAATAACAATCTTATATGGAATATTAAAACTATAATTTCGTATTACAATATAAATATGATTTATTCATCAGTTTATTTGTAGCGATCAATTATTATAAAAATGAATTAACAAATTGTCATTCCATTCCATGCTTATTCCTTCTACACTCCAAGCATGTGAATGACTTATCATTTCCATTCCATTCTCCCCTTCATTCCATTCCACACTCCATTCCATTCCTACCTTATTCCATTCCATCCAACCAATCACCTCCTGAGAGAATTAATAGAAGGAAAGCAAGTTTCAATTAACTGAGTAAGTACAATGCAATCGAAATTTCTAAGAAATGCAGTCGATGCTTCTGTTATCCTTCATAGAATGTTTGGATCAATAGAACAATGCTTTTCACCAATATTGTTCTTTCTCTCTGTAGCATGTAAACAGCTAAGGTGGGTCCACGGATATGCACATGAGGTTTTACTTATACAGGCAAAACAACCATTAAGATCAAATACATATCCAAGACAGGAACAGACATGATTTTTAGAAACTTGCTGAGATTTTGCCATTAGCAATCGTATGCAACACTAAATAGATAATTAAATGATTAATTAATCAAACCATAATAATTTTCATTGGGTGTACTGATTTATGCAAACTATTAGATTCTCAATTCTGTCAATTATATGCCTAAGAATTGGTGATAGACTGATAGGGTTTTCACAGGCAGACACATGTATAAGCCAAAATTGCAAAAACACAAAAGCAGAAAACAATATTTGGTGATAAACAAAGTAGGAAGCACCTGCTGTAAGAGCAGAGTCGCAGCAGCGTGTGGACCATAATCCCTTAGAAGAACAGAGTAAAGGCGATTGACGCTGAAAATAGAACTTTATTGAAAAAGACTTCTCACACTGAGGCCTTAACGATACCATCCAGAATTCTTACTAAAAGTCTTTTTCCCTAACTGCGATAAAAGTAACAATAAATAAGAGATGCAAACCTAACCCTACAGCCCATACAAGCGTGGTCCTGACTCCAACTATATTCATACAAAATAAATAATCAACCAAATAAAACATAATTAATAGAGCTGCCTAAATTAGCTATATCATTCACTTATGTTAAACCGAAAATTTCGAGAGAGGGAGCAAATTGAGAGGAATTTAGGGGAAAAAAGAAAGAAAGAGAAGAACTGAAGACATACCTTGCTTGGGCGGCGACGGTGGTAGGGTAGGCGGCGGCGGCAAAAGCCCTCGATGGTTGCTGCTCTCTGCTGCAGAGAGAGAGAGTTTCGAGGGAAACTTCTGAGGGCGCGCGAGAGGTGATGGAGCGCCGGCGAATTCGCTGGGGAAGAAATGGCCGAGCTCCGGATAAGGATGGGTTTGTGGACGATTTTAGAATTTACAATTGAGAGATGGGAGTGGGTTCGCGGAATTGAAGAAATTGAGAGATGGGAGTGGGTTTGTGGAGGGAGAAGCAAATTGAAGAAAACTGGAGGAAAATTCGACCAAGTGTGAAAATAAGGGTTTATGATAATAAACACTAATATAGATGACATTTTTTTATTAATGTGTCATGTATATTAATTATAAACACACTCATAGATCACATTTTGATGATATTGTCATCTAAGTAATAGATACATGACATTATAGCATGACATTATTTTAAAAAATGTCATGTATATTTTTAATCACACTTCATAGATCACATTATTTTTTCACAATGTCATCTATGCAAAAAAATACGCTCATACATGACATTTTGTGAAAAAAATGTCATCTATCATGTGTCATGTATGTTTAAATTTCTAGTAGTGTTATGCACGTTCAACTAAAAGAAAATAAAACGACGGAAATTTATATCAATATTTTTGGAGTGCTTTAAACTAGAAATTAGAATTAACTAAAAACGGAACAAGAGCACATGGAATAAAAATAAACAAAGTACATAGAGATCATAACTCTAAATTCAAACACCAAAAACTCGGATTAAACGAACGAGGATAGATTTAAAATAGAGACTTGGGTTTAGACTCTCTTATGCTTCATTCAAGAACAGACCAATATTTCTACAACATTTTCTCAGCAAACTACTACAGTGGCGTGAATCAACAATTGCATACGATTTTTCCAAATTCCTATGACTATATCCGATTACTAAACTAATATATTCTTATATCTAGCTCAGTAAATCAAATATTTAGTAGTTTAGCACCATTCACACAAGCCACACAAGGTAAACACATATTCATATGCTATTTAACACATGTGTCATTCAAGTATTTCCACCATAATTAACCTTTCCAGAATTAACTAAGACTAACTCCTATTATTAGGTGATCAAGCTAACAACAAGATATTAAAAAGATAAAGCACTTGAATGAACAGTAGTAGAGAGCAATAGAAATACGAGCTAAAAACAAAATATATTAAAGCATAAGTTAATTCAACCCAAGTCTAGAATGTTTAGCTCATATAGGAAATGAAAACTGAAAATAAAATAATGTTTATTTTCCTCATTCTTAAGCTCAAGTTAAAGATGATAAAAAGAGGAAATAAAGAGTAAAGAATCGTTGGAAGTTGATTTCTCAATCTCCTTCCTTAACTCTCCATCTTTTCTTCTCCCTAGAGGTGGGTTTCTTCCTTCCTCCAATGGTGTTTTCCTTTCCAGACCCAGCTGTTGTCCTCTCTCCAGTGACCCCACTGCTTTCTCTCTCCTTCCCCCTTCTAATATTGCGGCTGGTGTGTTTCTTTAGCTACTAGGTTACCCAAAATTAGATAGCTAAAATCCATAAGTTTCCCTCCAACTAATATTGAATTATAAGTGCACTCCAATTTTGTCTTCTAGCTGGAACTTAAGTTGCCACATTTTTTACTTAAGTCAATCTCAGTCAACTCTTTCTCTTTAAGTTGTTGTACTCGCACAGCTACTGCCATCATATTGCTTCAGCAAAACTCCAGCATTAGTTGTTTTCTGCACCAAAACAATCTATTTATGAGACCTTTTCTCTTCTCCTAAGCACACTCAAAGCTAAACTAACACAATTCAAAAGACCAGAAAATGAAATAAAAGAACACAACACAATAAAAAAAAATACACAGGAAAGAGAAATAGAATAACTCTTATACAAGAGTTATCAGATACTCTATTTGTTCTATATTACACCTATTTTTATGTTTAAAATAGTGGTGATCAAATTTTGGCGCCGTTTTCGGGGACTGTGTAGACTACTACACTGTTAATTTTTTATGATATTTAATTATTACTTTAGGCGTTTATTTTATTTTTATTTTATTTTAGTTCGATTTTATTGGTTTCTTTTTCTCTCTTTTCGCAGCTAGTGCATGATCACGAGATCCAAGCAGACAAAAATTATCCTGCTCGACTTGGAGATTGAGAGAACGCACAAGAGGGAGAGACGAGAAAGGAGAAATCAAGCAATGGGGGATCAAAGCAATAGTGTGGTGCAGAATGACGAGATGGCACAGATGCAAGCTCAACTGGAGTTCCTACAGCACCAATTGGAGGAGACTAGCTACTGCCCTAGCGAATCCACCATCGCAGAGGCCGCTCAACTACATGTACCGCCCTCTGACAGAGCAATTCCAAGGAGGAGGATGGGGATCGAGCATCAATGCGAACAACTTTGAACTCAAGCCGATCCTTATCAGTATGGTGCAGGCCGATCAATTTGGTGGAGGAGTTACAGAGGACCCGAATGCCCATTTGGAGACTTTTCTTGACATCTGCAATACCATTAAGCAGAATGGGATGCCTCCGGATACAATCAGGATGCGCATGTTTGGATTCTCTCTACGCAATCAGGCGAGAGAATGGTTCAAGAGCCTAGATCGGACGACTATCACTACATGGGGAGCCTTGTGTGAAATATTCCTAGCAAAGTATTTCCCAGCGGTGAAAGCTCAGAAAATCATCGCCGACATCTCACACTTCTCACAAATGGGGGATGAGTTACTGTCTGAGGCGTGAGAGAGATTCATAGGTCTCCTACGCAAGTGTCCGTATCACGGATTCACACAAGAGCAGCAGATCACTCAGTTCTACTGCGAATTATCTCAGAATACTAAGAGCATTATGGTCGAAATTGCCTAGTAAATTATTATATTCGTCTTGACTCTCTTACTTTATTAGTTTCTCTTCAACATGATTTGTGATTGTGTAGATGACTGTTCGATTATAATTTCAAAATTTTGAAACCATAAATAGATAGTTCGAAACTGCAACCGGCTATTCGAAACCGTAAAATTAATATAGCTAGTTTAATATTTCCTCCTTAAAATTAGATTCTTTATGATATTTTCAATTATGTTATTACTATTCAAAATTATTTATTTGATAAATATTAAAATAAAATAATTCTAACAATAAAAATAAGTATGTTACCTAATAAATACTCCATACGTACACAAAATTTCTTTGACTTTTTTTCATATCGGTCCATCCATTAAAGTTTTTTATGCTTCAAATTTATTATTTTAGATTTTTTTTTATTATTATACCCAAACTACACTTGTTACGCAATTTTCACAAACACTCAAACTATATTTATTACACACTTTGCCACGTAAAGTCAAAACACTATATTAAAATTCATGTCAAATCAAAATCTAAGTATCTTAGTGGACGGAGTGAGTATCACTGTATGTGGGTTGGGGTAGTAGGAGTGTGATCGAACCAAATACTATCAGACTCGAGTTCAGCTCGTTTGAAAAATTGAAGGAATGAGTTCGACTAGAGTTTTGAAAATCAAGCTCAAGCTCGGTTCAATAAATAAAAATTGAGTTCGAGTTTGGTTCGTTTATTATTCGATTTAATAGTAAATTCAAATCCGAACTCGAACTCGCGAGTTCGAGCTACTTAAAAAACTTGTTTATTAAATTATTTTATTAATATTGATATATTATTGATTTGATAAGTTCGAAAATTAGTTCGTATATAAAGTTCATGAACTGTTCGAAGCTCGACACATTTTTAAGGTTCGTGAAAATATTCGTTAATAAAGTTCGTGAACTATTCAAAACTCAATTTTTTAAAATTATATTTGAAAGTGTATCTCAACTGATAAATACGTGTTGTACCAACACTTAACGCAGCACCAGACTAAATGATTCGCTAAAGATAACTATCTCCAGTTATGTTATGCAAACACCAATAAGAACACAATCACGCGAAAGAAAAGACACACCAAATATATTTCTGCGTGGGTTCAATAAGATAACCCACGCGAGTCTCACGACTAAAAATATATTATGAAAAGAGTAAAAACAGTAGTTACAGATAGTAGAATCCCTTTGGCTATCCTATCAACTACTCTTATGAAAACCACAATCTCAAGAGCACAAGTCTGCCAATGAGATTAAAAAAAAAACTTCTCTAAAAGTACAACCTTCATCCATGTGAGTCTTCTGAATTTATAGAAGCCACCAGCTTCTTCTTCAAGGCAAAGCAGAACGTGGATGAGTAAATGAGGTGGAGGTAGTTGGTAGCAGTAGTTGGCAGTTATTTGCCTGTGCTGTTGCGACATTCGCGGAACATGAGGGTTGACCAGGTCAGCTTCAACGGACTCCTCCTTTTTCTCGTTGGTTAGCTACAACTGAATTCCCTAGAAGAGTGGTACTCATTTTCCACCTTCTTTAGGCAACGTGCTATACAAGAAGAAAGGCAAAACAATTAATAGAGTTGGGATAACTCTATCAATCTCCCCCTTTTTGCTTTCTTCACAAAACTCACTCCATGCTGCTGCTATAAGCTCTGCAACATTGTCTTAGCAGCATCAAGTCTCCCCCTGAGTGAAAGCGTCTCCTCCTTTCATTCTGAACTCCCCCTGCATATAGCAAACCAAAAAACAAACAACGAGAATTCTGAACTCCCCCTGCATATATGCACAACAGCACAGACCAACATAAACAAATCAGGCTAGCATATTAAGACAGTTCATCAATCAGAAGCAAATAATGTAGTCACATAAGAAGAAAAGAGAAAAAGGAACATAATCTGCATAATCACCAAACAGTGAAACAAAAATCATCCCCAAAGTATTAGTTTAAGAACAGCAATATTTGTCCAAAATAGTTAGCCCTCCAAATGATTAGTCCTCTCAATCCTCACAATCTGCTTCCTCATCATCATCTGCCTCCTCCTCCTCCTCCTCCTTATGTTCACTATGTGTTCCAGCAGTATCGCCAGCAACATCAGCAGCATCTTCTCCCCCTTTTTGGGAATAATGCTTTGCATGATTCACAATTTCTTGCACTGCTGCTAGAAGCTTGTTAAGTAGATGGCATGAAACGGGAAGGATGGCAGGACGAGTCTCATCCGGAGAAAGGGGCCCTCTTGGATCCACCCAAGGGAGATCCTTCTGTTTCGAGTGGCAGAAGAGACTGTTGTTGATGTAGTAAACAGGAACAGGCTCCTTCTGTTTACCTAATGGGATTCCTTGCTTCTGAAACATCCTGCACAACAGAGAAGGATATGGAAGAAAAGTTACTTGAGGACGAGTGGCCATAAACACCATCAAATCGAATCACTCGTTCGAGATTGAAAGGGAGGTTGAGTCCAATGCAGTATAGGAGGCAAGCATGAGGCTGAGTCACGACTGTGACATTTGTGGAGACACCCCAATTTGAGAGAAGCATCTTGTGGAGCACTGAGTACAAGTGACTCAGATGAGATGCTTTTAACGGTTGAGGCCAGCTTGTCTTGCGTCCGCCAGTGAGAACGCGTGCCACAGTATGAAGATCGTCGATAACATGGGGTTCAACATCAGGCAGTCCGAGGAAGTCATTGATGATGGTGGGGTTGATGTGAACAACTTTTCCTTGACAATAGACCTTTCCATAATGCTTGGAAGAGGTATCCCCAAAGTCAACCGACATGTTTGCATAGAAAGAATGAACCGTTGCCTTCACAAACGGACTTAGCCCAGAGACAGTGGACAACACACTGCGGCTAGAGAGGAAAGCTAGGAAATTGTACTTGGTGAAGGAGACCTTATCGACTTCACGCTCACATAGGTAGGAGGCGTGCTTGAGGGCCTTCCACCGTGTGAGAGCAACAGTATCATAAACTTCCTTGGAGTGGGCGCGGTTGGCATCAATGTCGGAGGACTCATCCTCAGAGGGAGCTCGAGGTGTGGGAGACTGTGTTCTTGAAACATCAGGGCTCTGTTTTTTCTTGATAACTTTCTGCTTTCCCTTTTTCACAGCAGCACGTTTTGCCTTCTGATTGAGCTTGTTGGGAACCCCATAAATTTATGTGTTTTGATGATGTTCCTCGAAACTACTTGATAATGTTGAAACCAAACATTCATTGTCATCTATTAAGGTTCATCAAGTGCAAAAGAAGCAGATCGTTTTGTTAAAAGAAAATAACGATCTGTCTTATAGATAACCTGGACAGAATGATTGTTATTATTGCAAGCATTTATTCCCTATGTAAGACAGCTCGATTAAAAAGAGAGCAGATCG
>JAPKLX010003118.1:0-11571 GCA_026898415.1 Leonotis leonurus
CGCTATGTGCTCTCTCACATATTTCTTGTTTCTTGACCTTTGAGTCCGCATCTGCAAACGCCAATTCTCCCTTGATAGCTTCAGTCAAACCTTGCTGAGTAAGTAAGGCCTTCATCTTTATGCGCCATAAACCGAAGTCATTCTTTCCGGTGAACTTCTCTGCTTCAAATCTTGCTGCTGCCATGGTGGATCGTATTCCCACAGACGGCGCCAATTTGTTGAAAAATGAATCCCAGAGTAACAAGAACTCACACAGCAAACAAAGAACCAAAAGCACAAGATCAACTCTATGAATTTAATGCAGAAAAACGACGCAAAGATTTACGTGGTTCGGATCTTAATATCCTACATCCACGGGGAGTCACTCAACTTGTATTATTAACGATCAAGACCAGAAAAGAATTACAACGAGTATCAAGATTGAAGAACCCAGAAAATATCCCAAGAACATGCACTCACAGCATTTATATTCTCTTTTCTCACAATCACTCGTGTTTCTCAAACCCTCCTTTCTAATGATCTAATTACAGAATCTAGTGTACATCGTGTGTTTACAAAGTGTGTGATACAACCAATATATACTCAGAAAAGGTATTGAATAGAGATGACAACCAAAAGATTTAACTGCTGCCTAGCTGTTAAACCAACTAACTAACTGCCCTCTTCATACAACGAACTCAGCTCCTTTCTGATATATATATATGCTAATCAGTCCTTCACAAATTGAATATGGAAGACACACCATGCACCAACAAATCTCCACCTTGTCTGCAATATTCCAAACAAAACACAACACATTTAAGTTTCTCCCATTTTATAGCCCCATCACTACAAGAAAAATGGCATACGACAACATAGGAATGACAAGGGTTTTTAATAAAATGCGTTGTCGTAGGGATAAAAACCGTTGTCGTAATCAAAACCGTTGTCTTTGAGCGAGAAAATGCGCTCATAGACAACGGTTTTTATATACCGTTGTCGTAGGTGTGTTGTTATAGTGTTGTCTTATATTCAATCCCACTATGCGACAACGCTTTTTCATGCCGTTGTGGTATACCCGTTGTTGTAGTGCTCAATGACAACACTATTTTGAACCCTTGTCGTTAAACAATTGTCGTAGTCTGGTTACCACCCTATAACAACAGCTCAACACTTAGAAAAATTAAAAAAAATGTTCAACTATCACTACAAGAAACAATCTCACTATCTTACATTCTGCCTACCTCTATCAACACTTAATCGATTGAATCATCCTCACAACAGTATCTAATAATCACATATCCTTAATCCTTGTTCTTCAACGCACAAATCGACATAGCACATCGATTATTTGCCTTCATCCCGGCGAAACCCTAGTGGTCGCCGCCACCACTGGGCGAGCCACCGCCGGCCCTAGACGGAGGATTCGAGCCGCCCCTGGTATCACCAAGGCTAATCTAGGGGAGAGTGGGCGATTATTGAACCCTGGAAGGTGATTCGAACCTGCGTGCGTGGCCTTCAAATCGTGATTCCAGATTCGAACCAGCGAGCGTCACCTTCAAATCTCTCATATTCTTCTATTTTTCCTGAGCGCCTTCGAGATTTGAAGTTTAGCTCAATTAAAAAGCTAGGGTTCCCAATTGTGCATCAATGGTGGAATTAAAGATGGAGGAATTGTCTCTTCCCCGTATTTTCGAGCAGTGTCGGAAAATTAAAGCTTGGTTTCTACATATATAATCAGGTAATCTTATGCATTTATTTCTTGAGTTTATGAGTACAGAAGATACTACTTTTATCTTAGATCTCACAGTCATGGTTACATTGCCAGGACTTGACAAGCAGACAGGTTTTGACAATGTAGTTTTGTGAAGGACTGAAGGTAAAGCTAACAGCTATAGAACCCGCCCACCCCCAACCCCCGATCTATAACTGTGCTGGTTTGACAAATTTCATTGATTAATAGCGGGAAAATTTGCATAATACTACTGTTTAAGTAAATATACTTCACATGCATTGGTCCGTGATTTGCTAATTCCTATGAAGCCACTAGTAACAGGAATTCTCATTGGTTTTCAGATTGATGATTTGGAACACTTGATACGAATGGGGATAAGCCCAATTGAGGTTTGTTTGTGGTAGAATAGCAATTGTCATGCCATGTAATATAGTTATTTTCTTTGACTCCTGGGCATGCTGTATCACAACTATCTCTAAATAGCAGCAAGCTTTCTGATAATAAGTTGAAAGAAAATCTTCTATGCATAATAGATTCATATTCTTCTATACTGCTTCTGTTAACATTGTAGGTAGCGAAAGCCCTTGTAGATGTTTTTGCTGAGATGATATTTGACATTTGTCCATGGTTTCCTCCATGGTGACCCGCATCCTGGAAATATATTAGTTTCTTCAGAGGGGCCAAATGGCTTTTCATTAGGTATAATGAAGTATCTGGCATTAAAAACTTTTATTTCCGTAGGAAGGTTAGCTTATCATATATGTGCTTGATTTTAAAATTGACTACTTATTTGCATAACCGATATGTGTGCAGTCATTCTGGATCATGGGATCTATAAACAGTTATCTGAAGAATTCAGGAAGAACTATTGCCAGCTCTGGGAGGCTCTAATAAGACTTGATTCACAAAAAATACAGCAGCTGGGTGAGACCTTTGGTGTTGGGAAGTACGCTAGATATTTTCCCGTTATATTTACTAGAAGAACCATTAACAGGTACTTTCTTTGGCTTTGTCCGGTGATTAAATTTCTTTTCTATCATAGGTGAGAGTTCCACTTTAAAGTTCTCAGCAACAGATTGGTCTTGGCATATCTAAATGCTCATGTTTCTGAAGTAAATGAAATAAGTTAAAACTGTCTTTCATGGCTTTCTTTTGTTTATTTCCAATTCTTCTTGGAACTTTTGGGATAATTGGCTTTGCCCCATAACAAGATTCCCGGCTTATTTATCTGTTAAATGTTAACAATTAGTATAACTTATCATTATACCTATTGTTTAAATGCGGAGGTAATGTTGACTGCATCTAAATTAACTGAAGTAAATCAGTGCTTGGGAGAGGAATGTCAGCTGAAGAGAAGAAACAGTTAATTTAAGAGGTCAAGGTTTTAAAAATGGAGGACGTATCTTCCTTTATGGAGTCATTGCCCCCAGACTTTCTGACCATACTGCGGACAGAGTAAGATTTGATGCCATGTTATGTAACTTTCACAACAGAATGTTATTTTGATTCAAGTGTCAGACTTACTTTTCTCCCATTCCAATACAGTGGGCTGCTAAGGTCCTTGATCAGCAAGTTGGGCGCTCCTCAACGAACCCGACTGCTGATTTATGCTAAATGTGCTTTGCGTGGTCTGTCTGTTGAGGCAAATTCTGAAGCAGGTAAAAACATGTCCAGTGTCATTCAGCATCAAATACGCCTCATGATCAGTTGAACAGTCGAGATGTATAGTCGACAGAAATACACCTCATAATTATATAATCATGTCTGTTACTATTTGGATGATTATATAGGATACGGTGAAGCAAGGTTTCGAATTGTTGAGGAAATGCGAGGAATGCATGTGGGGATAATATCATATAGCTCCTTAATGGGAGCATGCAGCAAAGTATTGACTTACTATTCTTGTTTAAAACCCTTTCTATCTGGTATATTAGCTTTGTAACTTATTTTCTAGGAGTAAGTGAATGCCAAGCTGCATTTTACTTTGAAATTAGAAGTTGGCGCTACACATCTTGCATTTTGGAAGTAAAAAAGAAGTTAGTTGCAAAGATGTAAAATAATTAACCTAATCCTTTGCTTGAAAACCTTTTTGAGGGTTACATCATCATTTATGGTGAATGTTGAAGGTTTTTTTCCAGCATTTGGAGAATAAAACTTTATTTGTGCCCTGGCTACTTTAAATGCTTAATTTTTTGGCTTGTATATAGGGAAATAATTCTTATACGTCATTGTTTTAGGCATTTCTAGTGATTCGCTATGGTACTTGTATTGTATCCCTGTGTTTGGGATGGTTTGTTGAGTTTTAAACCCTACATGCATATTTATGAACAAGATATCTCGTAACTTTTCTTAGTTAGAGATTGGAAGGCATAATATTTTGCTATATGTTTTTAGGCTAGCGACTGGCAGAAGGCACTGGAGCTATATGGGGACATTAAGAGGTCTAATCTAAAGCCCGTAGTATCACTAATGAATGCCTTGGTAACTGCTCTGTGTAAGTTAATCACCCATTGTCTGCTGCTTCTACGTATTTTTCATTTCTATAACTTGAAGTTCAATGACATAATTCAAGATTGGCGAACATATCTAAGATTGGAATACATTGCTCCAGTGATAATATAATGTCGACTGCTGCTTCACTGTACTGTTCATTTCTGTAACTTGAAGTTTAGTGACATCATTCATTTTTTCAATCCACCATACAGTCCATAAGATATTCCAAATCTTCGAATATTATTCAAAACTCGGACATGCATACTTTATACAGCATGGTTTGAACTGGTAGTCATGATTTGTCTACATATTTGGGTGTCTGAGAAGTTCTTTATTCATCTCTCCTGCAGGTGATGCGGATCAACTGCAAAAGGCCATGGAAGTTCTATCTGAAATGAAGAGCACTGGCTTGCGCCCAAATACCATAACTTACTCTGTTCTTGTAGTGGCAACTGAAAAGTAATTACCTTCTTTGTATGTCCATGTTGTTCTTTATATAAGTAACTATCATTTTTTTATCCGACTTTTCTCATATAATGTTTAAACTCTTGCCAGAAAGGATGATCTAGACGCTGGACTCAAGCTTTTTTCTCAAGCGAAAGAGGATTCTGTTGCTCTAAACCTCGTGATGTGCCGATGCCTCATAGGTAATTATAAATAGATTTTTTTCCCTTCTTTAGCTTTCCAGCACCATGAACATGGAGAATGCCTTTTTATTTATTTTTTTATTTTATTTTAATGATTAGGCTATTGTGCTTTTTTGCTTGATCTTTTATTCATTGGAAACCGTTAGGAGCACGATACACTAACAGTACTAAATTTCTTTTCAAGAAAACACTTTACTTTGTGCCTAGGGTAGGGTAGAAAGCAAATGCACACGATAAATGATTAGTCCATGTGGCATTGACACACGAGCTGTGGACATGTTACTTGTGCGTAGGATAGGGGAGCATTCTTGAGTGAATATATATTATACTGCATCCATCCACTAAAGCATTCAGTTAATTCCGTTGTGGGACGTCTACGAAAAATTATTAAAACTCGTGGACCAAGTCCTAGAGTTTAGCTGAGTTCATTTGATTTTGTGAACGACTATTTCCTTCGTGGCTATTATAATGTTTGTTTCATCAGTTCTAATCAAGATAATTTTTGTAGCTATGTGCTTACGGAGATATCAAGCCGATTGCTCAGCTGGTGAGCCTGTTCTTTCTTTCACCTCTGGGCGAGTTCAGCTTAATAGTAAATGGTATTCACTATTTCATTTGTTTAAGAAATTAACTTATTATTAATAGATTACAGGAAAAATTTCTTGATTACTTTTTGGTTATATGCATTTACATCTTTATGAGAGAACAACCATTTGCATAAAAGGCTCATTAAGATGAGTTCGGTACACTTCAGAAGTTATAGCATGTGCATATCTCCTAAATTAATGTTGTTAAGAACTAATTGAGCTTCTTGACTGGAAATATGTCCTTACTGAACTCATGGTTATTTGTTGATCTTTTGGTTTTATGTAATGACTTCATTCCCACAGGACATCTTTGGCCCTAATGGTGTATAGGGAAACAACTGTATCTGGTTTGGCACCGACTATGGATGAACTTTCACTTGTGTTGGGTTGCCTTCAGCTGCCGCATGATGTATCTGTAAGAAATAGACTCGTTGAGAATCTCGGATACAATTTTCGTTCTTCAAAAGGTCCAAATGTCTGTTCTTTGATTGATGGGTTTGGGGAATATGATACCCGTGCTTTTTCCTTAGTTGAGGTAAACAGCTTCCAATAACTCTCTGTTTTTAATTTCTGTTCTTTAGGAAATTATTTTCTTTATGTTTCTGATACATCGATTTGTTTACCTTATACCAAACTTGTATGGTGGGAGCGACGTAGATCCTTTTCTTCCACTCGCTAATCGATTCATGCATCTGCACTCAACTTAAAATCATATTACGGACTATCATGGACCAGCCGTTAAGAAGCTTCCCTGGGGTTAAAATATAGGATATTGATTTGGTGACTCGTTGAAAAATTATTTTTGGTCCAAAAAAAGTTATTTCTTTATTATCACCTGAATATTGCAGCATATATTATTATATTGCGGCTTAATCTACATTTTAGCTGCAGCACTAATCATTCATATCCTAAACTAATACAACTGATTGTATTCTGAGTTGCACATGTTCATTAGGTATACCTCTTGAAAGTTCTGAAAGGTCTCAAGCATCGCGTGGCTGCTGGTAACAACTTACTCCTCTTCATTTAATGTTTAAACTAACAAAGTGCATTTGTCTCTAGGACATAAGGACAAAAGGTCCAGATATAAGTTTCCACGGCACAAAATGAATCACCTTATGAAGATTTTTAGTTAATACAGATGAAATGCCTAGTTATAACATTTTATCAATATAATTAGTACAATGTTTTGTTCCTTATCTAGAAAAGAGTAGAGTCAGTCTCGTTGTTTTCCATATTTTGGATTATTGATTTCTTTCCATAGCACTTTCTTATTAATCTTCTACAGGTGCAAAGGCTCCTAATTTAACCATTATACTGCCAGTAGAGCAGGCTCAAGTACAAACTTCTGCAAGGTTTTCGAATTGTTGAGGAAGATTTTTTAGGAAGATTTTCAATAATATAATGAGTTTCATTGTTACTGTACTTGGTTCAGGAGTATATTGGATTGTAGCTTTTGGTAATTTTAGGTTTATTTTTGTTTGGGACCATGTACTTATCAAACTTGAAGTATTATATTTGAGCTTGAAGTATTTTAGGTTTATTTATGTTTGGGACCATGTACATATGTTTAGGATTAAACTTGAATATTGCAATATGCTTTTATGTTAAATTATTTATATTAGTAATTTAATTTTAAATATTTACGTATTTGATGTTTTCATTTCAATTTAATATTTATTTTATTAGTTTTAGCAATAGGTTCAAAAATATAATGTTGTCTTATAACTCAACGACAACGATTTTATAAACTCTTGTTATGGGCGAATATTTCTTTCTATCTACAACAAGGGTCCTAAGAAGCGTTGTCTATAGGTAAATATTTTACAAGACCTACGACAATAATTTTAAGAACCGTTGTCTATGAGCGATTTTTTTTATATACAACAACGGTTCCAGAAACCCTTGTCTTAGCCGTTGTTGTAAATATTTACGATAACGGTTATATTACCGTTGTCTATGAGCGAGAATATACGACAACACCACTTTCGACAAGGGTCGAGAACAAGCTACGACAAGGGTTAAAAACCCTTGTCTATTAGCGTTTTTGTAGTAGTGCATCACAGGGCTTGATGTCACCTTTCATCTTGATAACAAACCAATAAGTTCACAGCAATGCCTAAACTTCACGGATGACAATACTTTTGTGAACATATCAGCTGCGTTCTCCTCTGTGGAAACTTTAACCACTTTAATCACCCCTTTGTCGACCAAATCCCTCACAAAGTGATGTTTTACATCAATGTGTTTACTTCTTTCATGGAAAACCTAGTGTTTAGTCAGATGCAACGCACTTTGACTGTCGCAGTGGATGATGACAGACTCTTGATTTAAACCAAAATCACCTAAAATCCCCTTCAACCAGATGCTCTCCTTTACTGACTCTGTCATGGCAATAAACTCGGCTTCTGTGATAGATAATGCCACGACAGACTGTAATGAACTTTTCCAACTAATTGCTGAACCAAACATGTTGAAAACGTACCCAGATTGAGATCTTCGATTGTCAATATTCGTGGCAAATTCTGAATCCACAAATCCAACAATTGGATCACCTTTAAAATCCTTCTTCCTTTTGAAAAGAATACCATAGTTGGAAGCTCCTTTCATGTATCTCAAAATCCATTTCAGAGCACTCCAATGCACCTTGCCCGGGTTAGCCATGAATCTGCTTAAAACACTTATTGAATGTGCTAAGTCTGGCCTTGCACATACCATCGTATACATGATGCTGCCTACAACATTTGAGTAAGGCAACACGCTCATTTCCTTCATTTCTGCATCAGTTTGAGGACACTGTTCACTGCTCAATCTGAAATGTTGTCCTAACGGAACTGAGACTTGCTTTGATTCATGCATCTGGAATCTCTTTAAGACTTTCTGAATATAATCATGTTGAAGCAACCAGAGTTCTCCACCTTCTATGTTCCTGATTATATCCATTCCCAAGATTCTTTTAGCAATTCCCAAATCCTTCATTTCAAATTCCTTCTTCAAGTCATTCTTCAAACTTTCGATCTCAGACAACTTACTGCTAGATATTAACATATCATCGACATAGAGTAGAAGGTAAGTTGCCACAACATTCTTTATCTTCTTGATATACACACAACTATCATACTTTGATTTTCTGAATCTCAGCTTCAACATGAACTCATCGAATCTTCTATACCATTGTCTTGAGCTTTGCTTAAGACCATACAATGACTTCTTCAATAGACACACTTTTCTTTCTTCTCCTGGTTTCACAAAACTTCGGGTTGATTAATGTATATAGTCTCTTGAAGATCTCCATTGAAGAAGGCTGTCTTCACGTCAAGTTGATGAAGCTCTAGATCAAATTGTGCTACCATGGCCAATAACATTCTAATGGAACAATGCTTTACTACTGGAGAGAAAACCTCATTATAATCTATCCCTTCCCTTTGAGTAAAGCCTCTTGCAACAAGCCTTGCTTTATATCTATTTCTATTATTTTCAGTAACTTCCAGCTTTCTTTTGAAAACCCATTTACAACTAATGCACTTCTGAGACTTGGGTTTGTTTACCAGCAACCATGTTCCATTTCTTTCAAGAGAATCCATCTCTTCCCTCATAGCCAATAGCCAATGCTCACCTTCTTTACTCATAATTGCTTCTCTATAGTTACTTGGCTCTTGATATTCTATCTCCTCTGCCACATTAAGAGCATAGAATAACATATCATAGTCAGAAAATCTTGCTGGTGCTCGAATATTTCTCCTTTCTCTGTCCCTTGCCAAGAGATATTCATCATCCTCACCATATTGTTCTTCAGTATCTTCATCCTCTGGCATACTTTCCATATTTTGTGGATACTCCTCTTCCACTTCAGAACGATGCTCCACCTCAAATGGTGCACTAATGTCTTTGCCAGCTTCAGAAAGTTGTTGTGTCTTGGCAGATTTTAAGTAGGGCATGTGTCTTTCATTAAAGACCACATCTCTACTTATTATGATTTTTCTCATTCCATTTTCCAAACTCCATAATCTGTAGCCTTTTACTCCTTTTGGGTAGCCAAGCATGACACACTTAATTGCTCTTGGAGCAAGTTTATCTAGCCTTTGGTGTGCGTATGCCATACATCCAAAAATTCTGAGGTGAGAGTAACTTCCAGTTTTCCCATACCATTTCTGATCTGGAGTTTCATTATCTATTGCTGCAGATGGACATTTGTTAATGAGATAGGCTGCAGTAGTCGCAGCTTCTCCCCAAAATTTGGGAGGAAGTCCAGAACTTAGAAGCATACATCTCACCCTTTCAAGAATCGTCCTGTTCATCCTCTCAGCCACACCATTTTGTTGAGGATTCCCAGGCACGGTCCTATGCCTTTTTATGCCCCTTTTTCTGCAAAAGCTTTGGAATTCCTCAGATAAGAATTCCAATCCATTATCTGTTCTTAAACATCTCAGTGAAGCTCCTTTTTCAATCTCAACCTCTTTACACCAGTCTTTGAATCGTGCAAAAGCTTCAGACTTTGCCTTCAAGATAAAGATCCACAATTTTCTTGAATAATCATCAATTATGGAAATGAAAAATCTACCACCTCCAATTGTTTCAGTCTTGGAAGGTCCCCATAGATCTGAAAACACATAATCAAGAGGAGCACTTGACACATGCTTACCAGAATTGTATGACTGTTTCTTGCTTTTTCCTAATATGCAGTCCTCACAGATTTCTAAGGATAATGATCCTTTCATTCTCAGCAAACCCATCTTTGAAAGTTCAGAGAGCCCTTGCATACTAACATGGCCCAATCTCCTGTGCCATACTTCAGTTTCATTTTCAGAAACCACATCAGAATCTCCAACGACAGTGTTTGCAATTAAGTAATATAGACTTTGCTTTCTATAACCTTTCATGAGAACTCTTTCGCCCTTTGTGACATATATGTATCCATTTTCATATCTAAAGTTGTATCCCTTTGACTCAAGCATTCCAAGAGAGATAAGATTTCTCTTAAGAAGAGGGATATACCTTACATCCTTGATGAGTTTGAGAGATCCATCATGCATTCTGAGCTTTATGTTCCCAATGCCTTTAACCTTGCAAATCTGATTATTCCCCAGCAATACTGATCCAAGATCCTCCATCTTCAGGTCTAAAAACCAATGCTTTGAGGGGCACATGTGGAAGCTACATCCTGAATCCAGAATCCAAGTATCGCCTTCATGCTTCTCCATCACATTCATAGCTTCTGCCTCATTGCAATCTTCTGTATAGTCCACAGAATCAGATTGTTGCTCCTTCATGGACTGCTTTCTCTTGAAATCATAGCAGTCCTTCTTGAGATGGCCGGGTTTCTTGCAGTGGTGACAAGTTCTTGTTTCCTTCTGCTCCAAACCTTTTCCCTTAAACTTTGCAGGTTTCTTTCCTTCAAAATCTTGTTTCTTCTTCTTCTTTCCCTTAAATTTCTTGACATTCAAACCTTCCCCTAATGACTCGGGTCTGCTCTCATTCAGTCTTTGCAGTTCTTTAGAACGAAGAGCACATTGTACTTCTTCTAAAGTGATGGTATCTGCCCTACCATACAACATTGCATCTTTGAGATGCTCATAGGACTTAGGCAAGGCATTCAAGAGCATTATTGCCTTGTCTTCATCCTTTAATTTCTCACCAATATTCTCGAGATCATCTAGAGACTTGTTGAAATCTTCTAACTGCTCCTCGATCCCTTTGTCCTCAGAGAACCGACAAGAATAGAGCTTCTGTTTTAAGTATAGACGATTTGCAAAAGACTTAGTCATGTACAACTGTTCGAGCTTCGCCCAAACACCAGCAGCTGTTTCTTCTCTAGCTACTTCTCGCAACACCTTATCCCCTAAACACAGGATAATGGCGCTATGTGCTCTCTCACATATTTCTTGTTTCTTGACCTTTGAGTCCGCATCTGCAAACGCCAATTCTCCCTTGATAGCTTCAGTCAAACCTTGCTGAGTAAGTAAGGCCTTCATCTTTATGCGCCATAAACCGAAGTCATTCTTTCCGGTGAACTTCTCTGCTTCAAATCTTGCTGCTGCCATGGTGGATCGTATTCCCACAGACGGCGCCAATTTGTTGAAAAATGAATCCCAGAGTAACAAGAACTCACACAGCAAACAAAGAACCAAAA